>CAWZYM010000020.1:1590000-1662500 GCA_963966185.1 Rhabditoides inermis | reverse complement strand
AGACAGCCGAGGCCGAACTGAGACAACTCCATCCACATCGAACGGCACGGCACTTCCACGGACAGCCTCAGCGGGGAAGATTTCACGTGACACAATTATGTCGCAACAACAGCAACAAGCTGCTGCCGAGGAACCTCTTCCTGAAGGATGGGAGCTTCGGTTTGACCAGTTCGGCCGTAAGTACTACGTTGATCACACAACGAAGAGTACCACGTGGGAGCGGCCTTCGACTACTCCACTGCCGTCTGGATGGGAAATGCGGAGAGATACAAGAGGGCGTGTCTACTATGTTGACCACAACACACGGACAACAACTTGGCAGCGTCCTACGGCTGACATGCTAGAAGCTCACGAACAATGGCAGTCTGGAAGAGATCAAGCGATGCATCAGTGGGAACAACGTTTTCTTCTCCAGGTTTGCTCAACATAGCTTTGAAACCATTTACAATCATTGTTTTTCAGACCAATTCTCTTTCGAGCGATGATCCACTTGGCCCTCTTCCTGATGGATGGGAAAAGCGTGCTGATCCGAACACTGGTCGAACGTACTTTGTGAATCACGTTAACAGGACAACGCAGTGGGAAGATCCAAGAACTCAAGGGTTCGTTTAGTTGTATTCCGATTTTTTTAAAGCAAACTATTTCAGAGTCTCGGACCAGCCCCTTCCAGATGGATGGGAGATGCGGTTCACTGAACAAGGAGTGCCTTTCTTCATCGATCATACCAACAAGTCTACTACGTACAACGACCCTAGAACCGGCAAGCCTGTTGGACCCCTCGGATTTTACGGCGTTTCGATGAGTTTCGAGCGGACCTTTCGATGGAAAATCGCCCAATTCCGTTATCTATGCTTGGTTAGTTTCTTTATCTTTTCTTTTCATTTTCATTAGTTTATTTTTCAGTCTAACAGTGTGCCGAACCACGTCAAAATCACCGTGGGAAGAAATGCTGTTTTCGAAGACTCGTTTCAAGAAATCATGCGGAAGAACGCTGTCGATCTTCGACGTCGATTGTACATCCAATTCAAGGGAGAAGAAGGCTTGGACTACGGAGGAGTAGCAAGGTGGAGCAGTTTTTTTAAATGTACAAATTTAACTCTTATTGCAGGGAGTGGTTCTTCCTTCTGTCGCATGAAGTGTTGAACCCTATGTATTGTCTCTTCATGTACGCTGGAAGCAACAACTACAGCCTGCAAATAAATCCTGCGTCTTTCATCAACCCTGACCACCTCAAGTATTTCGAATACATCGGTCGCTTCATTGCAATGGTAAGGTTTTCATGAAGTTGTTTTTGTTATTCAATTTTAACTTTCAGGCCTTGTTCCATGGAAAGTTTATCTACTCTGGATTCACTATGCCATTTTACAAGAAGATGCTCAACAAGAAGATTACTTTGAACGATTTGGAAGCTGTCGATTCGGAGTTCTTCAATTCACTGATGTGGATCAAGGAGAACAACATAGACGAGTGTGACATGGAGCTGTACTTCGTTGCTGACTATGAGCTGCTGGGAGAACTTAAAACTCACGAACTGAAGGATGGTGGCAAGGACATCGCTGTGAGCGAGTCTAACAAGTTGGAATACATCGAACTCCTTGTCGAGTGGAGATTCAACCGAGGAGTGGAGCAGCAGACACGTGCCTTTTTTGCTGGATTCAACTCTGTCTTCCCTTCTCAGTGGCTGCAATATTTCGATGAGAGGGAACTGGAACTGCTTCTCTGTGGAATGCAAGACATCAACGTTGATGACTGGCAAAGACACACTGTCTATCGACACTATGCTCCCCAGAGCAAGCAGATCACCTGGTTCTGGCAGTGGGTGCGATCACTGGATCAGGAGAAGCGGTCAAAATTGTTGCAGTTTGTGACGGGAACTTGCCGTGTTCCTGTTGGAGGATTTTCTGAGCTCATTGGATCTACAGGCCCCCAGCTTTTCTGCATTGAACGAGTTGGAAAGGAGAACTGGCTTCCCCGCTCACACACGTGCTTCAATCGATTGGACCTTCCGCCGTATCGAAGTTACGAGCAACTTGCAGAGAAGTTGACACAAGCCATTGAGATGACTGAAGGATTTGGAAACGAGTAACGTGAGTGATAATTTTCATGTAATTAGATGTACATTTTGTAAATTGTATAGCATATTATATATTGAATTCTTTCCTATAAGGTTGTGATTTTCTATTAGCTGTAGTTTACAGCTTGTGCTGCCTTTTACTTACCGTTTTTAGGAATGGTTGTTAGTGGTGAGCACTAGACGTGTTTTCACTTTGTAGCCGTTTCTTCTAGCAGGCCAGTTATAAAACGTATTCACATTTTGTAAATTGTAATAAATAATTTATTTTTTTATTGTGTTGCCCGTTGTTCATTCATCACGCATTTGAATTGCGCTCATCTTGAGTTATCTCTTTTTGTATTATCTGCCTTACGTGGTCTTATCTATATTTCTTTTACAGGGTTAGTCTTCAAAATGGTCGGAAAGGTCAAGGCTGAGGCTAAGAAGGAGGAGATCGAGAAGAAGGTCGTCGCTGAGGAGTCTGATAGCTCTGATGAGGAGGAGGTTCCCGGACTCGAGGAGGGAGAGATCAGCGAGGCTCAGCGCAAGGTCGCCGAGGCGGCCGGACTTGGCGAGCAGATTGACTACCGTGGAAAGCAGAGCCGGTCCGAGAAGAAGGTACAATTTATCGTAGTGATCAAAGATATATATTAATGTTCAGGCGCGCAAGCTCTTCTCCAAGCTCGGACTGAAGCCGGTGCACGGTGTGTCCCGCGTGTGCATCCGCAAGTCGAAGAACATCCTCTTCGTTATCAACAAGCCCGATGTGTACAAGAGCCCTGGATCTGATACCTACATCGTGTTTGGCGAGGCCAAGATTGAGGATCTGTCTCAGCACGCTCAGATGAACGCCATCGACCGCATTAAGCCCAGTGAGGATGCTCCCGCTCCCCGCCTTGCCGCCGTTCAGGAGGACGAGGATGATGGAGCCGATGAGGATGCCACCGGTATCGAGGAGAAGGATATCGAGCTCGTCATGTCCCAGGCCAATGTCTCCCGCAACAAGGCCATCCGTGCCCTCAAAGGATCCGACAATGACATCGTCAACGCCATCATGAGTCTGACCATGTAATCTGTTGTTCTCTGTTCTTGTTGATCTTATGTGCACATGATGAACCTCGATTTATGTTTCTGTCGTTTTTTTTTGTGGGAAGAGCAATGTGTGGGCGGGGTGCGAAATAATCAGTTATTTTAAAATATTAATTTGAGGGTGAAGATTTCGCGGCGATTTAGGGTATAGGGTATTCCCATTCACGGTACGGCCGACATCTTGTACATCTCGTTGCATGTTTCTAAACATTTTCACCGCACCAAAGAGAGCGATCGGTAAGCGTCGATAGCATGAGATCGTTCGATCGCGCAGTTCGCGCACTAAACGGTCTGATTTAAGAAAATGAAAATGCTGATTATTCACATTTCAAATGAAGCAGAGTTGTTCACTTATCTATATTTCACCCTGTTTCTAAGGGGCTTTTAAAAAGGAATTTGTGTACCGTGAAAAGTGGGTATACTCTTATACTGCAGAAAAGCGAACAGACATGTATGTAGAAATGTTTATCCTATACATTAATATACATCCTATGCTTGTTTATCGGGTAAGCTCAGGAGCGAACAGTAGTTTGGTCACTTGACAATCGTTGCGGAAGCACCCTTTGCAGTACAGCTGCATCTGCGAGTGTGGTCGACCAAGAATATGATTCTTGATGACCTCAGCAATTCCATGCGTGAGAACAGTACTGGCTTCATCAGGTTCGATCAAGGTCACATTCCCCTGAAAAATAATAATAATGAAAAATAGCACACATAGACCGGACTCGACCATTTTCGCAAGCATGTGTGGAAGAATGGAGAACGTATCGAAGGTGGGGATGAAGTGGGTAACGGGAACCACTGCGACGCGGCGAGCATTATTGTCGCTTCCGACCAAACGCTTCACCTGAAAGAAAACACCAACACTCTTAAAATTGTGAAACATAATACCTGTCCAGAGAGAGAATGTCGAAGAGGCAGCTGCCAGTCATCCCATGCGTTGTAGAAGCCAAGTTGCCACGGAACAGATTCGTTCAACTCGTTCATGATCCGTTCACAAGTCGACCATACCGATCGAGTGTACTCAGTCCGCCCCAAACCGCGCTAAACTTCGTCCAGTTAATATAACTGAGAGAGAGGTTCAACCAAGTGCACTGAAATCACAAGCACCCCGAGCAGCCAGAGTGACGAGAAGAAGGGAACCTTACACGCGTCGCCTCATGTGCGCGCGGGATCGCTCACAACTTTTCCAGATATAGAAAGACGTTACAAATTTTGGACAACCAGAAATATAGTACGAAAAAAAAACTTGGCATGACTTGGATGAGCTTACGTTACATTGTTGCTATGGGGACCTTTTTGAAAATTTTACCCTGAAACCTACACTAAGCCAAAATCTCTAATATACCATCGCTGGTGCAGCAAATGCGATTGCGTCGTAAGTCCCAGCTCTCTTTTGAAGCAGCTCCCACCAGAACTGAAAACGATTAAATACGATAAGCTATAATTAAGAAACCATTACGTTGGCAACAGTGGGATGTGTGTTCCATCGGTGAATAGCAGAAATGCCGAATGAGGCGGTTCCACCAGGGAAGATACGCTGCTCGTAATCGGTGCGGTGACCGACAGTCTGGGGCTGAGTACACGCCTGCAGGTGCACCGCCGCAGCATTTAGCAGAGATCCAGTCTAATAAACTTTATTAAATAGAAGACAGGTTTTCCGTCGGCCGGTCTCTTTTTCTGAAACATTTCACAAATCTAAATAGTTGGAGTAGCTAAAGTCATATATGTGTGTGGGGATTGCAATATTCTTCATACTAAAACAAACCCTTGAACAAGAATAGTGCGCATGAAGAGGGAAGAACACAACTCGTTCTGTGCTAGACCTGAAAAATGCATTGCCAAATATGTAAGACATTATAACGATTCCGGAAAATATATTATTTCATTTCGACATACTTCATGATCTTGTCGAGTTCTTGTTCGATTGAGGGTTCGTCAAAGAGAAACGCATGGGAACAGCTGAGATGACCGTGCTCGGGGAGAAGAGAATTCAGATGAGATTCGACCTGATAAGGTGTATTAGATTAAATTTAAACACAAACCTGGTGCGCGAAGTTATTCAGTGTCTCCTCCAGACTGCCCCGCTTACCGTACTCATCGATGCAGGATCGAATACGATTGTTCACGAGCAAAGGGCCTCCAATCAGTCTTAAAATAGGTTGTGAATAAAACAAACCCGACATGCGCTAAACTTATAAAGTATGTTAACTCAAAAATTTAACACGAACTAACGGTTTCAGCATGTTGGGGATGTTGTAGAATAGAGAGGCGGCATTGATAGCATGCTGCTTTGCATAGAACTCCGTTCGAGGCTGACCATTATGCAGGAACACAATGCGAGTTCTTGTTTGGTGGTCAACACCAGATGAAACATACTGCGACAACGATCGCGTCGCAGACAACACGGAACGTGACATCAACATATTGCGACACCTAGTCGGACATTACCTGCAACTAGGGTGAATCTTATTTCGAAAACACAAACAATCGATACCATTAGCACATCACATCATCTGTAAACACACAATCGTAAACAACAAAAACAAAAACAAAAATAAAAAGTAACGTTTGATTGTTTACGAATATTTAATTTGTTATCCTGAGTATCGTGTTTTTCATAATGACTTTGACTACGCAGGCAACAGTTCGGCCCAACGATGAGGTGTGCGATGCTAGCATCCGATAGAAATACATTGTTAATTTGTTAATTCGTTTTTATTGCCTATTGTTAAATGATGATAACATACATAGCCGATTATGTTCTATTCTATTAATTGTTTATTCATACGGATGTTTAGTGGTACTCGTCTGGGTACTATCTCGACATGGTTGTGTCGCAAAGGAAGTTCGTCATCAATGCGAACAAGGCTGAAGCGCCTTATGCAACTCTTCTGACCTTGAATGCGTGCGGATATTCTGCTAACAAGTCTGTGGCGTTTGGAGCAGAGAAGCTGGAGCTCAACTTGTGAGTTTGTCGAATGTTTTCGATTCCACTTCCGGATTTTTCAGGGACAGCGTGAGGCTGAACAATGACATCTCTGTTGCTCGCTTCATCGCTCAGTCTTCCGGTAAGGAGGACTTTATCGGAACGGATGCATTCGAGAAGGCACAGGTATCATGCAATGCCGATATGGCAATTAATAATATGTTGTAGATTGACGAAATCGTTACTCTCTGTGAATACGTCGTTGATGGTTTCCTGTCGGCCGAGGATGCGCTTTCCAACGTTCAGATAAAGGTATTGTATTGTAATATTATTTGTTCAGTCTCCTATAACCGTACTCCAGATCGACGGCACTATTTGTGGCCGTTTCACTCTCGCGGACGCCGCTGTATTCAGCATTGTTTCCACGGATGACAAGGTGCTTCAGAGATTCATCTGTTTCATCATATTGTGCAATACCAATATCGGGTATTTGAAGGGAGGGGGTTGCAGCATCTAATCCTTGAGATTACTCAAGCGTCTTCTCGGGGCGCTTCTGCATTGTTCGCTGAAAATTGTTACCTAATCCTTTTCCAGCTGAAGAAGAAGTTCGATAGCATGTTCAACGCTGTTGTGAAGAACTCACAGCTGTTTGAGGCTCATCAGATTGTGGGAAAATTCGATGCTCCCAAGCCTATCAACACCAAGGTATCGTTTTTAATTTTATATATTTTCTAATTTTTCTAATTTTACCATGTACATCCAGGTTGCTGCAAAGGTTTCTGGCGAGAAACAGAAGGACGAGGGAAAGTTTGTCGATCTTCCTGGTGCGGAGAAAGGAAAAGTCGTTGTTCGGTTCCCTCCCGAGGCGTCTGGGTTAGTTGGTAGTTGTGATGAACCTCATATAAGAATTTTCTAACATATAGTTACATTTCAGATATCTTCACATTGGACACGCCAAGGCTGCTTTGTTGAACCAGTACTATCAACAGACTTTCGAGGGCCAGCTGATTATGCGGTTTGATGATACCAACCCTGCTAAGGAGAATGCTCACTTCGAGAATGTGATCAAGGAGGACTTGAAGCTGCTGAACATCGTTCCTGACAGATGGACTCACTCGTCTGATCACTTTGAGGTGCAGTGGCGCTATTTGCGTAATCTTAAATTTAGTTTCGTGTTATTATTGATATGTGCTTTAGGTTCTGCTTTCTCTTTGCGAGAAACTTCTGCAGGAAGGCAAGGCATTCGTCGACGACACTGATACTGAGACTATGCGTGCTGAGAGGGAGCAGCGCGTTGACAGCAAGAATAGGAACATGGGTTAGTTCTATCATCTTTCTCATGACGTATTTTTGCTTTAGCTCCGGCTGAGTGCCTTGCGTTGTGGGAAGAGATGAAGAAGGGAACTGCTCGCGGCCAGCAGTGTTGTGTTCGTATCAAGATTGATATGAAGAGTAACAACGGAGCTATGCGTGATCCTACCATTTATCGCTGCAAACCCGAGGAGCATGTTCGTACCGGCACTCAATACAAGGTCTATCCCACTTATGACTTTACCTGCCCTATCGTTGACTCGATCGAAGGAGTCACTCATGCTCTCAGGACTACGGAGTACCATGATCGGTAAGTATATTTGTTCTCTTCAATCAGTACGAACCAACCATCTTTACTAGGAAGAACTTTGAATAATTCGTATTTGCGTTTGTTTTCAGTGATGACCAGTACTATTTCATCTGCGATGCACTGCAGCTTCGCAAGCCTTACATCTGGGAGTACGCTCGCCTCAACATGACTAACACGGTCATGAGCAAGAGGAAGCTCACCTGGTTCGTCGACGAGCACCATGTCGAGGGATGGTGAGTTTGTCGAGGGGTGTTGAGATAAATACACGTTTACAATGGTGTCATTCATTATTGTATGTTGTAGGGATGATCCTCGTCTTCCGACTGTGCGAGGAGTGATTCGCCGTGGATTGACTGTCGATGGACTCAAGCAGTTCATTGTTGCTCAGGGAGGTTCCCGCTCTGTCGTGATGATGGAGTGGGATAAGATTTGGGCAATGAACAAAAAGGTGATCGACCCTGTTGCTCCTCGCTTCACGGCTCTCGAAAAAGCTGGAATCGTAACCGTAAACGTTGCGTCTGCCAAGGATGAGACTGCACAGGTTGCCCTTCACCCCAAGGTGATTTTTAGGTCTAAAAAAGAAGATGGTTCACGCATCATATTATTTAGAATGCTGATATCGGTATGAAAACTATCTACCGTGGATCTAAGCTTCTCGTGGAAGGAGTAGATGCGGAACTGATGAAGGCTGGAGAGACTGTCACTTTCGTCAACTGGGGCAATCTGTCCATCTCGAAGAAAGACAAGAAGTCCCTTGATGCTCAGCTCAATCTGGATAATACTGTTAGTTAATTTCTGAGTTTATATACTTCAACTTTTGTTCAGGACTATAAGAAGACGCTGAAGGTAACGTGGCTGGGAGCATCTGGAGTGCAGATCCCTGTCGTTGCCGTCAACTATGATCACATCATTTCTAAGGCGATTATTGGAAAGGACGAGGACTGGAAACAGTATATCAACTATAACTCTCAGGTGTGTCTATGCATCTCGATGATATGCATATTATATTGTTGTACATGTGTAATTAATATTTCAGCACTTCGTGGAGATGGTTGGCGAGCCGGCGCTAGCTGCAGTAAAGAAGGGCGACATTATCCAGCTGCAGAGAAAGGGATTCTACATCGTTGATCAGCCTTATCAGGCAGCTTCTGCGTTTTCCGGCCAGCCCACACCGCTCCTTCTCATCTCCATTCCCGATGGTAGCCAACAGAAGGAGGCTCCTGTTGCTGCCAAGGCCGCTCCTGCGCCTGCTAAGGTACCTTATTTTATAATTTAAAAATGGTTTGCCATGTATTAGTTATTATGTATTGCAGGTGGGCGGAGCTGGTATGGGTCTGTACAATCAACTGGAGATGCAGGGCGCTCTCGTGAGGGACCTCAAGGGAAAGGACGCCAAATCTGTGAGTGCTCATTGATTTTTTTCTTTTTTTCTCATTGATTTTTACGATGATTTTTAGCAAGCCACGAAGGACGCTATTTCAAAGCTCCTCGAGTTGAAAAAGGCGTTCAAGGAAGCGACTGGTTCCGACTACGTGGCTGGAAAGCCTCCAGCTGCCGAAGAACCTGCTTCTGCTATCGGATCTGCTGGAGGTGTGTGCATTTAGTGTTTTATTATCTGAGTGACATTGCTAGTGTTTACTGTATTGCAGATGCTCTTGGCGTGTACAGCGAAATTGAGGAACAAGGTAACACTGTTCGTACTCTCAAGGGAAAAGACCCCAAGGGAGATGCAACCAAGATGGCTATCAACAAGCTTCTTGAGCTGAAGAAGAAGTACAAGGTACGGATAATTTCTATCAATTTGCATTTCCTACCCGATTTTATGTTTGTTTCAGGAGATGACTGGACAGGACCACAAACCTGGACAGCCCCCCGCGGCTTCCACTCCTGTGTCTGCTTCTGCAGGAGCGAATCTGTATGCTAAAATCGACTCTCAGGGTGTTCTGGTCAGGGATCTCAAATCCAAGGATGCGAAATCGGTAAGAATTTGTTTTTTTCTCTCGTGAAAATAGTGGAACTCATTCTCATTCGCTCACTATACATTTTATTTCATTTTCATATTTTCTCGTGGGGTATACATGTCTGTTTCAGCAAGCCACGAAGGATGCAATCGCGAAGTTGCTTGAGCTGAAGAAGCAGTACAAGGAGGTTACAGGACAGGAGTACAAACCTGGTCAGGCCCCAGTTGCATCAACTCCCGTTCCCGCGAAGCCAGCAGGAAACAGCGAGTCTGACATTTACAACCAGATTGAGCAGCAAGGAAATGTTGTGCGCGACCTCAAGGGGAAGGATGCTAAGTCGGTAAGTTATCAAAAGATTCCGCTAATTCTCTAGTTCAAATCGCCTCGCATTATTCGAGCGTCATAAGCGCGCGCAAACAGCGTGCAAATTGTGCTCCTGGAAAATTGAGTCATTTACGATGTTTTATGTGTAACTCAATTGCAGCAAGCGACGAAGGACGCTATTGCCACTCTGTTGGCGCTGAAGAAGGAGTACAAAGAGAAGACCGGAAAGGACTACCAACCAGGCAAGGCTCCCACTCCCACTGCAGCACCTGCCGGAGGAGAGGCGGATGCCTATGCTGAAATCGAAGCACAGGGCAATTTGGTGAGGGATGAGAAGACGAAGGACGCGAAGTCGCCTGCTACTAAGGCTGCTATCGAGAAACTGCTTTCCCTCAAGAAACAGTACAAGGATAAGTTCGGCAAGGACTATCAGCCTGGCAAAGCACCTGTTCCTGCCTCTTCCCCTGCCCCTGTTCCCATGGGCGATCTTGATTCCATGATTTCCAAACAGGGAGATTTGGTCAGGGAGCTCAAGGCGAAGGATGCCAAGTCGGTAAGATATTTTT
Organism: Rhabditoides inermis; assembly: GCA_963966185.1. Lineage (NCBI taxonomy): Eukaryota > Metazoa > Nematoda > Chromadorea > Rhabditida > Rhabditidae > Rhabditoides > Rhabditoides inermis. The sequence goes on along the minus strand of CAWZYM010000020.1, from coordinate 1,651,957 downwards.
TGTTACAAGTGAAATGGTATTGGGATGTATAATTGCAGCAAGCGACAAAGGATGCCATCGCTAAGCTTCTGGACCTGAAAAAGGATTACAAAGCGAAGACAGGCAAGGACTACCAGCCTGGCAAGGCGCCCGCTACTGCTGTTGCGCCCGCTTCTGCCTCCGCCTGTGGAGATCTTGACACTGTTATTTCCAAGCAGGGAGATCTGGTCAGGGAGCTCAAGGCGAAGGATGCCAAGTCGGTACGTGTGCTATATGTTTGTTAGTACATTATAAAAAGTACATCTATGGTTTTAGCAAGCTACTAAGGACGCTATCGCGAAGCTGCTGGAGTTGAAGAAGGATTACAAAGAGAAGACCGGCAAAGACTATCAGCCCGCGGCGCCTGCCAAGAAGGTCTGAAATGACCACTACCTGATTCTGATTGTTGATTGTTTCTGTTAACCGACATAGTATCGATAAATTAGTTTAGATAATTGGTTGACTTTTGTTGTTTTGTAGGACAAGGTAGCCGCGCAGAAGAAGGAGAGCGCTGCGCTCAAGAAAGAGAAAGGAGGAGCAGGAAAGAAAGATAAGACAGATGAGGGCAAGAAGACGAAACTCGGCATTGATACCAAGAAGGATGACAACTACTCGGAGTGGTACAGTCAGGTAAAACAGTGTGCAGGAGGGCGGAAGAATGTTGGAAGTTGGATTTCAGGTGATCACGAAGGCGGAGATGATCGAGTACTACGACGTGTCGGGCTGTTATGTGCTCCGCCCATGGAGCTACCAGATTTGGGAGCAGATCAAGAAGTGAATATTAACATTTTTTTTGACAAGAAACTTAGTATGTCGGACTTGGATTAACTTACAGGTTCTTCGATCGCCGCATCAAGCGACTGGGTGTTCGCAACTGCTACTTCCCTATTTTCGTCTCGCAAGCTGCCCTCGAACGAGAGAAGGACCACATTGCCGATTTTGCCCCTGAGGTTAGCAAAGATTGTGTTTAAGTGTCTATTTGTGGTAATTGCAGGTGGCGTGGGTGACGCGCGCTGGCCAATCGGAGATGGCCGAGCCGATTGCTATCCGACCCACCTCCGAAACTGTCATGTATCCCTCGTACAAGAAGTGGGTGCAGTCTCACCGCGACCTCCCGCTCAAGCTGAACCAGTGGTGTAACATTGTGGTAAGGTTACACTGTGTACACTTAATGCATGCATATTACTCATACTGTGTAGATTTTCTATGACATTAATTCGATTCCACTTTTAGCGCTGGGAATTCAAGCACCCTACGCCGTTCCTGCGCACTCGCGAGTTCCTGTGGCAAGAAGGGACACACTGCGTTCGCGAGTCCCGCCGAGGCAGAGGCGGAGGTTTCCAGATCCTCGATCTCTACGCCGCCGTCTACCAGGACCTCCTCGCCGTGCCCGTCATCAAGGGGCGCAAGTCTGAGAAGGTATAATGCTCAGGACTACAGCATATACCTTATGTGTTTCAGGAGAAGTTTGCTGGCGGAAAGTTCACTACTACTGTGGAGGCATATGTACCTGTGAACGGTCGTGGAGTGCAGGTAAGAGGGTCTAGTTTAAGTCTCACGCTTACAAAGGGTTGCAACTGTGGTCAATTACAGGGTGCCACTTCCCACCATCTTGGACAGAATTTCTCGAAGATGTTTGACATTACTTACGAGTGTCCCGAGAGCGGTGAGTGCGTAATAAGCACCCGATGATGTGATGATTTTGCAGGCGGTAAGGCATTTGCGTGGCAGAATTCGTGGGGACTGACGACGCGCACGATTGGAGCTATGGTAATGGTGCACGGAGACGACAACGGACTCGTCCTCCCGCCTCGCGTCGCTGCCATCCAGGTAAAGGGATCCGAAAGAGGAGTATGGTGAGGTGTTGCTAGGTGATCGTGCTGCCGGTCGGAATCACGGCGTCCACGTCGGCCGACGAGCGTCTCAAGCTCACCAACCACGTGGACAACATTGCCAAGCAGCTTGTGGAGAAGGGGGTGCGGGCCGAGGCGGACTGCAGGGACAACTACTCTCCCGGGTGGAAGTTCAACCACTGGGAGCTCAAGGGAGTGCCTATCAGAATCGAAGTAAGTTTGCCTAGTTTTATCACAAAAGTGCTCTTTTCGTGTTAGGATTAACAAAGGTACACTTTTTTTCTTTCAGGTTGGGCCTAAGGACGTTGCCGCATCGCAAGTTACTGCTGTGATTCGATTCGACGGAGCGAAGAAGGCGATTCCTGTATCCGAGATGGAGGCTGCGATCCCGCAGATGCTGGAGGACATCCACCACGCCATGTTCAACAAGTTTGTGAAGTAGTGGATCTAAGTATGTATCATGTGTGTTATAGGGTTGTGGCAGAGAGGGACGCGCATACCGCCATGTGCAGTGACATGGAGGAGTTCCGTCGTCTCCTCGACGACAAGTTCATTCTGCTCTCCCCGTTCTGCGGCCGTCCGGAGTGTGAGGAGAACATCAAGAGGTGGGTGGAGAGGCAGGGTGGAGAAGTATCCTTGTGTTTGAGGGACTCTGTGCGCGTGGAGGCGGCGGACGCGGGAGCTGCGCAGATGGGGGCCAAGACTCTGTGCATTCCCCTGGAGCAGCCGACACAGGCTCTGCCTCACAAGTGCCTCCATCCCGAGTGCGCTCACAAACCCACCGCATTCGCTCTCTTCGGAAGGAGCTACTGATTACCCAGAAACATACGTTATCAATCGATTGTTGTTTTTGTTTTGTTTTTGAATGTTTTTTAGGGACCGGTGTTTTGTTCTGTTAAAGTTAATCAATATTTTATAGACTAGTAATAAAATATTTACATTTTGTTAATTATTCAGTGGAATTAATTGGAAAGGGTTTGTAACCTACGCCTTGTATCTTCTTTGCCGATTGAATATTTATTTTCATTAATGTGTTTGAGACTGGTTCAACTATTTATGTATTGTTAGTCGGGCGGAGGCATACACAATGATCTGGATTATTCTCCTTATCGGAGGTTTGTCGAATTTGTTTTCGAATATGAATGCGAGAATGATTTGTTTTGAGTGTTGAATGCGGGTAGATGCTGGGGCATCTCGTTCTCTCCCGCCGACAGAGTGCACCTCACTCTCGCACCCGAGCCACGCTACTGCTACCGACTATTCAACGCCACACATCAGATGGGATGCCAGTGTGAGTATTCTCCCTTTTTTCCTCTCTCCCTCCCCTCTCTTTCACTCTCCGTATTTCTCGTCATACAATGCTTTCTGTTCAGCTGCCCGGTCTGGATCGGTGGGAGTGTTGATGGAAGTGGGAGACGCGAAGGGGATCGAGGAGATGAAGCTGTGCTGGAAGGACAGGTGCGAGTGGAGGAGGGACAGAGAGAGTATGGATGATATGACATATGTAGGTTCCCCGATTACGACGAGCAGCGCTTCGTGGTGCTGCTGCGATGGGAACTACTGGACGGGTGAGTGGAGTGCAGCCTTGTGTTCTTCTCCTATGATGATGTTGAGGCCGAGTGTGGATTGGCTGCGCTCCTCGCCCTGCATCTCTGGTGTCCTCCTCGTCGACGGCCCTCCCGGCGTGGGCAAGCGCAGTCACGAGGCCGCCTGTCCCAACGCAGCCAGCAGTCAGTCGACCATTCGTCTGTTTCCTTCCCATCTCTCTCATCTAGGTCTATACGAGGAGGCGGCGTGCTCGACGCAGTGGAATGCGGAGGGAGCCATGCTCGAGTACGGAGTGCGCTTCACCGATTGGAACAAGCCCATCGTCAAGCTCACCAATAACAGCAACGTGGATTCGGTGCGAGCGGTGAGTGGGAGCATGAGAGGACCGGGGGAATTGACGTTGGTGTGTGATGCAGTGTATCTCTCGCTACAACACCCCGTCTGCGAGTGGGGGCGCGGCTACGATGCCTCTGTGTGCCATCCGTCTGCATGCATTCAACAGCGGCGCCGGGAACTCTCGCATGTGTCTGCGCAGGAACGACCTGGGATTCGAAACTATCCATACTTTCAGGTTACATTTTGTTATAGTCCCCATTGTAATTGTTTGATTACAGCCCGCAGGCGTTCTGCGATCCTTTGGGAGACTACAACGTATTCGCATCGTTGCCACCGGTTCAGTACAAGAAAGGACGAGAGAGCTCGACTCGCTATCTCCTCCTCGCTACCCGGGTATGTTATCTTCCGCCACATTCTTCCATGAATGTCTCGTTTTAGATGGACAGTCTGTCATTGATGCCTGAGGAGTCTCCCGGAGATCTCTCTTCGCTCACTTCCATCGTCACTCTCATCGCTGCAGCCAATGCACTCGGCAACAAGGAGAAGGAGGTGGGACAAGGGGGAGCGTGTAGAGGACGAATGACGATAGTGGTCTGGTTTCAGATGATGGCTGCGAGTGCCAACTCCAACCGCTCTGTTCTCGTGTCGTTCTTCCACGGAGTGAGTCGAGTGTTGGATGACGGCAGACACAGGAACGCGGTGCTTTCAGGAAGTGTTCGACTACATTGGCAGCGGGCGCACTGCGTGGGACATGACGCATGAGGAGTTCCCGGGCGTGCGCAATGAGGAAGTGGACTCGAAGGAGAACATCGATCTGAATCAGCTGGACGGACTGATCGAGGTGCAGCACATTGGTGAGGAAGCGAGGGTGGATGGAGGAGAGAGTGTTGTGTTGAGGTGCGGCCGGAGACGTGCACGGACTAGTGGACAGGGAGAGCTGGGCGGCTGCGAAGGGAGTAGTGGAGGGGCTGGCGGCGTCTGCCAGGGACGCGCTCGCCAACCACTCGCTGCGCCTGCACATGCACACGGACGGACAGCTGCCGCCCGCCGCCGCACACTCCTTCCTCAGACTCAATCGATCCATCCCCGCCATGGTGCTCACCCCGTGGAAGGCAGCCTTCCAAGACAGGTACGCGTATGGCTAGAGTCATTGGTGTAGGGGTTTGTAGGCGCCTTGATTCGCCTGCCGATCAACGAGAGTATTCGGGGAAGGATAAGGCTGCTATGGAGGGTGCGATAGTCGCGGCCGCAGACGCCATCGCCGCCTCGGCTGCCGACTGGATCGGAATGAAGAAGGCGAGCGTGAAGGTGGATAAGAAGCTCGTGAGTCGACTTGCCTGCTCCTTCTTTCTCAACCCCTGTCCCCAGGTGTCGTCTCTGTTGGATTGTGTGGTGGCGGCTCGCTCGTGGGCCGACTGCGATCTGCTCAGAGGACTGTTCCGACTGCCGACCGACAAACAACAGGGAGACGAGCTGAGACTGCGTGAGTGAAGGAGGAGGAGGAATGGATGGGATGCGCTGTGTTTCAGCCAAGTACACGTACGTGGGTGTGAACGGCGACTCTCCGGTGAGGCAGGTGAGTGGAGAGTGAGTGAGGGGACTGCATGGCGAGGTGGATGTGTTGAGGTGGTGTACCAGCTGCTGCAACTGTTGTGTGGTTCGCGTGCGCACACTGGGAACGTGGACACGGAGGAGGCGTGTGCCGACATGGACAGGGGACAGACGGTAGCACACCCCCTTCGCCCCTCCACTCAACCACGTGTTGCAGGTGTGGAAGTACAGTTGGCTGGAGAACCGCGCTGCCAACTGGACTGCGTGCATTCGGTCTGGAGTCTTCCTCACAGAGGCCGTGTCCCCGGGGCTGATGCGAAAGAAGGGAGAACGCGAGTTTGGTGAGTGACAGTGATTTGGATGAGAGGGGGAGGGCGTTGCAGTGAACCTGACGCTGGACTCGTACTACTCTACGTGGACTGAGAGTAGATACGAGGTGTCGAACGCGCAGCTGCTGCTGCTGGCGCCGCGGAGTGCCGAGACGGCTGCCATTGTGGCGGGAGTGGCGGTGGCGGTGGGTGCATGTCCCCCTTCATACCCACCCCCTGTCCCTTGCAGGTGCTGTCCGTGCTCGCCGCTCTGCTCATGAACAAGCACTGTGTGGAGGCGCAGCCCGAGGAGGCACATCTATGATTCCTCTCCCCACAACTTTGCCATGCGATTCATTCCTTTCACGATCTCCTCATCACCATATCCCGTTGTATATTTTCATATTTATAGTTTTACGAAGTTTTTTTTCACGAGGTGTTATATATTGCATAAATGATGTGGTTTTAGCGGCAAGTATAATGATTTTAACTTATCGGTTGTCAGCCGTTTTAATATATCTTCCCTTTTCCATGATATTGTTTGACATGATATGTTTGTAGCTGATGGCAGCAGAGGGTCGCGCTCTCAAGAAGGACAGGAAACAGTGCTACGAGGTGGGCTTATCCACTTGTTTGGAATTGCTCACCCTCCGTGCAGGCTCGAGATCAGTTTCTGGAGTGCAGTGACGCGCACGGAGAGAAGGCTCGCGAGTGCGCCAAGCTGCTAGCCGCCTTCAACGCCGCCTGTCCCCAGTCGTGGGTCGGCCACTTCATCCGCAAACACAACTTCGAGCGGTGGGGGAAGGGGAGGGAAGAGGGATGATGGGGTTGTGTTAGGTACAAGGCGCAGCTGGCCGAGCAGGGAGTGAACATCGCGGACAAGGAACAGCTGGGCGACGACAATGCAGCGGGCGGCGGCAGGCAGTAGGGTCAGTCCTCTCCCCCCCCTTCCTACCCTCTCCACCCATTGCAGGCACTGCTCTACTCTGCTGCGCGTCTTCTCTCTTCCTCTACTCCTTACGCATCCCATTCCAAGTATGATAAGGAGCAGAGGAAACCCATCGTTCGTTCTGTAAATAGTAATCATATTCATAAGGTAATGCGTTGCTTATTTATTGTGGGTAGTAACCCAGTGTTGCAGGTTGGTGTGAGTGAGGGTGGTGGTGAGAAGTGCGAGCGCCGTCCGAGTGTGGCGTTCATACAGGCTGTCAGGTACGTGGAGTGTGTGTGCAGTGTGGATGAACGAGTGTGTGTTGAGAGAGAAGCGTGCGTGGGGCGAGCTTGCCTCCGCGGTGCGCCGTCTGGAGGCGCGTGGAGAGACGGTGAATGCGCGACTGCTGGTGGAGACTGTGCGCGCTGTGGCCGAGTGGAATGCGTGCGCAGGCGACAACGAGCAGGGGTGGGTAGATGAATGGGGAAGGGAGGGAAGGAGAGTGGCCGAGCGTTTCAGTCTGGCCGAGTGTGTGGTGTTTCTGCGCGGCGTGTGTGCCAACGTACCTGCTCCTCCCATCATCTCTTCCACCATCGGTGAATGGCATTGTATCTCGTGTCGTAACCAGTTGTCTTGCAGCCGCGCTGCTCTCCACTCTCTCGCCTGGCGCGCCGTCCTCTCTGCCGAGTGCTATCATGTGGCAGTCTGATGTGCGTCTCTTCACTGCCGCCGCCCTGCTACGAGAAGGCAGATGGAGCGAGTTCAAGTCAGTCATCCACACCGCATATCACACACCAGCACACCACTCATTTTGTTCCAGGCAGCTTGGCTCGTCTCTCGATCTTCTCAAGTATGGTCATGTCTTGTTCCCTCGTCTCATTCGCCTAGCTAGCAACTCTGCATCGCTCACTGAGAAGCGAGAGGTATGTTGTTGTTGTTGTTGTTGTTGTTGTTGTTGGATGGCTGACTGTCATGTGATGCGTAGGTGTTGTGTTGGGGTATGGACTGCGTGGCTTCTGCTCGTCGTCCGCTGTCTTCGGAGGAGTGGGACTCGTGGCTGTGTCCGTTGGTGCCTGCGTGCGGGGCTGACAGCCGGCAGGTGCAGCTCACCCAGGATGGCGCAGACCGAGACACGGGAGACGTGCTCGCTCCGCCCAACACACTCGACAAGGCCGAGATGGAGGAGATGCGACGTCTGTTCCACGCAGTCATCGCCAACGAGAGCGGCAAGAAGAGTGAGTGCGGGGGGGCATGAGAGAGATGTGTTGTGTTGCAGAGAGCGTGTTCTCGAATGAGGTTCGGCGCGTGTTGGATGTGGCTCGCAAGGCGCGCTCCGTGGCAGCCGGACGCCGTGTCCTAATCGTCGACACTCTCAATGTGACCAACGGTGGAAGACGAGAGTATAACAATAAGCTCGTCGGCCTTCTCGATCAGTACGTCCCACACTAACAACCCCCATGTCTCTTTCGATTTAGACTGCGCGCCGACTTCCCAGTGATGCTGCTCATCTCTCGCAACCACATGAAAGAGTTGATCGAGTCGATCCGCCTCGCAGACACTCGCGTCTTCTCCACCTTCTGCGCCAATCTGTGGGTGTTGTGTATGAGTGTTGACGAGCAATAGATGATGTCAGGTCGGATGACGACCTTCCGTGTCTGTTGGCGGCTCTCGAGATCGGCGAGAGTGCGTACCTGTTGTCCAATGACCTGTATGATCCGTACTCGAATGCTCTGCGCGAGAGAGGCCTGGATGGACGGGTGGTGGCGGAATGGCTGCGGGAGAGGAGCATCCGACACAAGTACTCTCATGCACAGGTACTCGCACCCTTGCCACTCTCCTCTCATGTCTCTTCAGCCTCCCGTCTGGTATCACCACCGTCCGTTTCGCGTCTCGGACCACTCGTTCTCTCTGCCTGTCGTCACTGGCCCATGGGCTCATTTGGGTTCGAACTCGGTGGCCGGCCAAGTATTCTCCCATCACCTCATCACTCTTCCTCCCCACCCTTAGATGTTAGTTATTAGTTATTAGGTAGGAATTTGAATTCGTGTTGTGTGTTTTGTTTGTTAAATTACTGTTAGTAAACGGTTTTTATCACGACAATGTTTTATTACGTGTAACGTTCACAAGATCAATATTACAAGATGACGGTATGAGATGGATCAGTTGTTGTCCCCATGAGGGTTGAATAGGAACTGGTGGTACATGTTCTTTGCTGGCTGCACCTTCCCCCTGACCCGCACCCGCGACCCAACCGAGTGCCTCGCAACCGAAGGAACGTTCGGAGGAGACTGGATCTGACCCGGAGCACACTCGCGCGTCTCCACATCCACCATCTGCTCCTGATGCGTCAGTGCTCGCTCGATCATATCGGGGGGCGGTCGTTCGAGGGGCGGCGCCTCGGCAGTGCGCGGGTTGGTGGCATAGCTGGGCGGGTTTGAGGGCTGGTCTGGAGAAACTGGTCTATTGGCGACATGTTGGAACGTCTTTTCCGGGAGGGGCGTGGCTGTGCGGGGCGGGGCTGGCGGTGCCTGGAATGTCTCGGATGCAGTGGCAGTGAGGGAGAGGCTGGTCTTGCCTTGTGTCTTTCCCCCCAGGTCGCTCCATCCCACATCGTCTGGGGTGAGAGAGGGCGGCAGTCCCCGCTGCGCCTTCCTCTCCTTCCCCTCCTTCTCCCGTCTCCCCTTCTCTGCTTCCTCCATCTTCTCCAGAATGATGTCGCATTTGCACTTGCATGTGTTGCTGTCTGTGGAGAGTGCGTAGTGGGGATACTGTACATGTGGCTGGCGAATCGTGGACGCAGGCCCGAATCCGAGTAGAAACGAGCGAAGATAGGCTGGGACAAGGAATGTGGTAGGGAGGAGGAGAAGGACTGGGAGAAGCAGATAGATAGGGTCGTCCGGGTAGGCAGTCAGAGACAGCTCGGATGTGCCCAGATACAGCACAGACAGCACTGAGTGGTCTGCAAGGGAGAGTGAGATGAGATGAGGAAGGGAGGCACTCACATGTGGCATAGCCTGCGAACGCTGCCGGGAGAATCAGCCAGAGTGTCACGAACGACTTGTGCAGGAGTCTTCGAAACGCGGCCTGAATGGATGTGTGTTTTGAAATGGGACGGTTATACTCACTATGATTATGTATAGAACGAGCATTGCAGTCCGTCCAACGATGAGTGCATGGAAGACTGTGGAGAGGGCGATGAACTCCACGGCAGTCTGGTCGACGGCGAGAGACAAGACGGGGAAGAGGAGACAGAAGATGAGACAGAACAGGAAGATGTACAGGTACGCAGTGCTGCAAACGAGATTGAACGGCAACAACAAGGATGGCCCACCCGCTTTGTAGCAGGTTGTACTTGTGCGCATTCTGATGAAATATTCGGGGCAGTGCCACTACTCCATAAAGCACACTGAGCTGGGTGAAGAACTGCTCCACGTAGCCATTCAACGAGTACCTGAAATAGCGAAATGCCATCTTCGAGTGTTCTCGAATACTCGGTAGAGCAGTGTCGAGCACTTTCCATACTTTGCTTCGTATGCGTATCCGGATTCGCAGAGTAGCTGGGCGGAGCAGCGAGCGAGGAGACCGAAGCGGAGCAGAATCACTGCGATCAGGTGGATGAGGAGGTGTGACAGACGAGGAGTACCTGTGGTGAGTGTGACGGAGAGTGGGTCCATGTAGTACTTGATAGAATGGCACGCGTCGCATCCGAGATGGGTGAACCAGAAGAGCAGCAGTACCAGCGCCTGCCATCCCCGTCATCTCTCCCCACTCCCTCTCGTCTCACCTGTGGCACGAGGAGCATCGCTCGCAGGTGGTCTTCCCGCCACATCTCCTCCTGCTCCTCTATGTATCCGTCCACCATAGTGTGGCTGTGTGGTGGAGTGAGTGTCGACGCCTCCTCTCCGCCTTCCTCTGCCGCCTCTGTCGTCGTTTCAGTAGTCGCATATTCTACCGTGTCTTCTGTCGTCGTTTCATCGGTTTCATCGAAGACTTCCGTAGTGGTTGAATCCGCACGAATACATAATATGTAGATTAAAATGGCGGTGAATAAAATGTAGCCGCGCATTGTGGATTTCACATGAGAAATGAAACGGTATCCTTGCCGTCGTTACCTGGATACGATAGCAAAAGTACACCTGTTTCATTTAAGAAGAGAGGTACGCTAATGATAACAGGTGAAATTAGAAAAAAAAACCTTTCACCTAATTTTTCAACAAAAAAATCAGAGATTTTGTTCGAGTTTACTGTGAAATGATCATGATCGAAAAGGATCGCGCAGTGATATGAGACAAGAGAGAGAGAGAGAGAGAGAGAGAGAGAGAGAGAGTGAGTGAGAGAGAGAGAGAGAGAAGAGAGAGAGAGAGAGAGGGAGAGAGAGAGAGAGAGAGAGAGAAGCGGCGAATGGCTGTCGGTTGCGTGTGGCGGCGTGTTCCGGTTTGCAATTTGTCTTCATCTTCTCGTTGGCTAATTGATGATAGATGTCCTCTGCATGCCCCGCCCTCTCTCATTTCATACCCCACATTCCATCTCCATCTATCATGTGAAAATCATCATGCTCAATCGATCTGTGTGTTATTCATTACTACTCTGCACACAATTTGTTTTCACTCCCAATCACCACAACCATGGTTTTTTTTAAAAATTATTATCGCCAATTTAAAATTTCTGCCGCTCTTTTTTCTCCTTTTCTCCTTCTCTACCTCCTTCCCCCTCTCTCTTTTCATTTTTTTTGCAATCAATCGCTTCACTGACTTCACTATCATGTTATTTCTGGAATGTTATTATATAATGTAATCCTGTTAGAGTATTAGGGTCCTTCTCTTCTCTCTAGCCGCCTTTTCTTTGCGCATTTCCAACACAGACTACAGTAGTTTTTATGATTGAAGATTGAATGTACGTATGTAGGTGTGCATCATACCGCGGTTACTCGTCTCTTCACCCCTTGTCATCACGTGTCTGTCTGTTCCTCTGTCTTCTGTCTGCACCTCTCCACTGCTCCGTCTGCTCCTCACTTCCGACCGCACCCTTCTCCCCCTCCCCCCGAACCAATCACATCTTCTCCCCGTGTGAATCGATTAGCTCTCGGGTCTCGGGTGTTAGTCATTGCTGCGTGGGCGTGGTCTGACGCTGATCTGTACGACCCAATACCCATTCCATTCCCATTCCATTCCTTACAGATCCCACATTGAACCAGCCCAGGTATGATCCACGTATTCAACTACCCCGTCGAGCCGTCCACCAACAACGAGTTCTACAAGGTACTCCCTCCCTCCTCTCTCTCTCTCTCTCTCTCTCTCTCTCTCTCTCTCTCTCTCTCTCTCTCTCGCCCCCCTTTCTCTCTATCTCTCTCTCTTCTTTCTCGTTCTATCCCTAGCTTCAGGAGAAGGACGATGGGGAGGAGAAGGTGTTCGACGGTGCTCGCCAGAGGACGAAGATAGACTACACCAAGGACGGGCGGAAGATGGTGGATGGGAAGGTGGAGGAGGAGAAGTCGTCTGGAGATCTGTGGAGCGCCGCCATCACACGGTAGGAAGGAGAGAGAGAGAGAGAGAGAGAGAGAGAGAGAGAAGAGTGGTGGTTTTGCAGTGGCGCGGCCCACGAGTGGCGGGAGAAGGCGAGTCGCGGTCGCTGGCAGCGCCTCCAATACCACGGTCCGTCCATCCATCATACAAAGTGCAGCGCGCATCGCTCGCCACCTGTGTTGACTGTACTTGTACCGAGTTGTTTTCAGTGCGGTCTGCTTCGTACGAGATGGGAGTGGCTGTGAGGCAGGCTACTCCGCGCACCTGGATCCTAGTCGCAGTCAATGCGCTCCTCTCACTCGCACTCCTCCGTCTCTTCAAGCTCATCTGATCCCTCTCATCACTTCAGGCCACTCACACACGTGTCTCTCTCTCCATATCCATCTGTCCACTCACTGTAGCGCACCGCCGTATAAGTTGTGTAGATTGATTCGTATCGATTCGGGCGTTTTCGATACAAGGTGCTAGTTCGTTGCCGCTTCGGCTTCTGTTTCCATTCCTCTGCCAGACAGTGTCGTGGATTTTTGTAATTCTCTGGTGTCGTCGTGTCGTCTTTTCGAAAGTGTTTTGTCTTTTGTCCTTGCCGTTTCTCATTTGTGTGATGGATTGAATGGGTGGAATAGCAGTCATTCTCCAATGACCCTACGTATTCCCGTGTGCCGCCCAGTTCTTATCATATATGCACTTAGTTAGTACGCCTCTCACTAACATCCCGGTGCGTCAATCTAAAATCGCCAAAACATTGTATACATTGAAAAGAGCTAATAAACTTTAATAATTTGATCCGAACAGATATAGGATGGGTTGTTCGTTGTACCGACCCGCAACCCGGAACTGTATCAGATATCACTTGTCATCGCCTATCGCGTTGGAGAGATGGATGAAGTGGGCAGTGATCGATTCGGGTAGAATGTGTATGGAATGAGAGGGGAGGGAAAGGGCGCGGCGCGGCCCCAAGGAGGCCCGGCACCAACGGCCAACGCCCAATGCCTAATGACATAATCACAAGCCACTCGCACCTCCGCCACAAACATGCGACCACTTCTACTATTCAATATACACATAATATATGTATTAGCTTTAAATATAGGTAAGTGATTGGCATTTTACATGACATAGTGAGTGTAGCGGTGCCATCGGATCTGCCCGATCTCTCGCTGTCTCTGCTTCACTCGCTCTCTTTTCTCATCGACACGCAGGTGAAGCTATGCACATATCCGGCTCGGCCTGCGGTGAATGTGACGAACCAAGGTGAGGGACACTGTCTTCTCCCCACTTGCACGGTTGCAGTGTGTTCGTGTCTGTCTTCCTTCTCCTCCCCTTCCTCGGCTGTCCTGCTTCCCCTCCATCACGCATCGTCCGCCGTGCTCACCCCCACACTCACTCGACTCCACATACCCCACGCCAGCTCGGCCCAGTGGCACACTCTCCATCCGGGGTCAGTCCTTCTTCGTCCGCCTTGTCTATGCAGTTTCAGTTCCTGGCTCTCCCTCTTCCCGTCTCGTTGGCTTGCCCGGAGAAGCGCTCATTTCACTAGCTAGACAGCAGAAATGGCAGCAGGTGGCAGTCCTGTTCAGGAGTGGACACGGTAGGGGACACTGATGATAGTGTTCATATGATCGTAGACCTCGTGTCGGCGGAACGCTTCGCGGCAGCGGGCGTGCACTCGCCCACATACCAAGTGCACTTGCGGAGACTCCCACAGGACAACGACTTCCGACCGCTGCTCAAGGTATGGATTGAGTTCAAGAGAGGATCTGAACAGTTTTCAGCATCTGATGTCTTCTCTCGTAATCTCGCGTGTCGTTCTCTTCGCTCCTCTTTCATCAATCGCTTCCTTCCTCGAGCAGGCCATTGAACTGCACTGGTGCGACGCCAAGCACAACATAGTCATACCACATCTGGTGAGTGGCATACGAATACTAGCATACGTATGGTTGTAGGACGCACTGACCCTCCCGGAACGTCAGTGAGCTAGCTGCGTGCAACGTCACTCTCATGTCGCTAGTCGACCCCACATCAGAGGGGGCGGTGCGACTGAGAGAGCAGCTGCTGGAGAGGGGACACACACTGCCACACCAGGGACTGCAGGTACGCCCAACAGCTAGAGAGAGTCACGGAGATGTCAGTTGTCGACGGCTGTGCACTACGACACTCTCTTCTCCCTGCGTCGTGCCTTCTCCAAGATACCCTCGGACGGCGCTCTGTCATGCGAGCACGCATCAGACGCCGGAAGAAGAGTGACGCGATACACACTCACGGTACCACCTTTTCCTTTCTCACAGTCACTTCTCATGTCATGTCACATTCAGCACTCGTTTGCGGGCGTCTCGGGCAGAGTGCGACTGGCAGAGTGGGGAACACGAGACAACGTCACTCTGCATCTCTACCACCGAGTCGGCACAGCCGTCCAGAGATTCGCGCGATGGAACAGCTTGGGCAGACGGTATGATACTGAATCACTCACCCCCCCCCTATTGTTTGTAGGATCGTGTCAACTGCGCCCCCGCCCCCGCCCACTGCCGCGCCACCAAACAAAGTCACACTCAGGGGAAAGACACTCAGGGTCACTGTGTACCTGGTTTGTAATACGAGGAGACCTCGTGAAGTAGTCATTGATAGGAGGAGCCGTTTGTGATGCGACGGATCGCGAAAGAGGGCGAAGTATTGGAGGGCAATGAGCAGTACGAAGGATACTGTATCGATCTGCTGAAAATGATTGCGCAGGTATGCCAGGCATGGTGAGGAAAACGAGGCATAGTTTGTGTTTAGGTACGCGGATTCAACTACACTATATATGAGGTACCGGATAAGACGTATGGGGTAAGGGAGGCGGGAGGACTATGGAGCGGCATGGTCGGACAGCTACAGAGAGGGGTATGTGGAAGAGAGAGAGAGAGAGAGAGAGAGAGAGAGAGAGAGAGAGAGAGGGGGAGAGAGAGGGAGAGAGAGGGGAGAGAGAGAGGGAGAGAGGGGAGAGAGATAGAGAGAGATAGAGAGAGAGGGGAGAGAAAGGGAGGGAGGGAGAGAAAGAGATGATCACACTTCAGGAGGCCGACCTCGCAGTCGCTTCTCTCACCATCTCCTATTCTCGCAGTGGTGTGATCGATTTCACTGTTCCCTACATGCACCTGGGTATCTCCATTCTATTCAAGGTGAGGGCGGGGCTTGAGTGGGCGGAGCTGTGTGTTGCAGCGTCCGCACGCGACGGAGCTGTCATGGTTCACCTTCCTCCGTCCTCTATCCACGGAGGTGTGGGTGTGCATATTCGCCTCCTATGTCGCCACCAGCCTCGTTCTCTATCTCATGGCAATGTGCGTATCAAGTTGAATTGATTCCCTTATTTGTCTATAGCTCTAATTGAAAGAATTATGAAATGATTCAACTAATAACTGATAGGGAATGTAACCACCAGTAGCCATATGTGCTTATTGTAGGATCTCACCATTCGAATCCGTGCATCGAGATGCTTCGAGTGGAGAGTGGCATGCGATCGAAAACCAATTCAGTCTCCGAAATGCATTCTGGTTCACGGTATCTTCACTTATGCAGCAGGTAGAGAGAGAGAGGGAGAGAGAGAGAGGGAGAGAGAAAGAGAGAGAGAGAGAGAGAGAGAGAGAGAGAGAGAGAGAGAGATGCTTCACTCAGGGCAGTGAGCTGTGTCCGCGCGCATGTTCTACTCGTCTGACTACTGCAGTGTGGTGGTTCTTTGCTCTCCTCATCATTTCTTCCTACACTGCCAATCTCGCCGCCTTTCTTACAACAAAGAGAATGGTTTACCAGATGCGTAAACAATCGAATCAATCTCCTCCTAGGAATCGCCCATCGAGAACGCCGACGATCTATCGAGACAGACGAAGATCAAATACGGCACACTCAAGCGCGGCAGCACGATGACGTTTTTCAATGTGAGCCAGGCCCCGCCTACTCTAGCTCCGCCCATTGCAGGAGTCGAAAATTGACACGTACGAGAGAATGTGGAGTCTGATGAACATGCATCAGAATATGTTTGTTGAATCGAGTCGGGAGGGAATCGCACGGTGAGCGAGAGCACACATCGTACACAAACCCCTGTTGTTCCAATGTATTCATTCATATTGAATGTGAATGGACGTGACAAAATTACAACAACAACTATAATTTGCACATGGATGCAGGGTGAAGTCGTCGGACTATGCGTATCTGATGGAGTCGTCTATGCTGGAATACGCAGTGGAGAGGGACTGCGATCTTATGCAGATAGGAGGACTGCTTGACCAGAAGGGATACGGCATCGGACTGCCCAAGGGTCAGAGGCAGAACAGAGCGTGCGTAGCCAGAGAGACATTCCAGGATCCCCGTATCGAGAACTCATCTCCCCACCATTCTACGACTGCAGAGAGAAGAGGTGAGAGCGAGTTGAAGGAGATGTGGTGGAAGGTGGGTGGAATGGACCAAGTGAAGAAGACCAAGGAGACTCAGTGTTTCAGGACGAGACATCGCGTGCGCAGTGCGAAGTGCGACTCAAGAAGAGCGACAGCGACGAGAGTATGTCCATCGCAGGAATATTCATCGTTCTCGTGGGTGCTTGGATAAACGGGATCATAAATCGAATCAAATCGGCGATTGCATTCAGGGAGTGGGGATAGTGCTTGCATCGACGGCGGCAGTGGTGGAGAGACTGCGACACACGAGACGGAAGGGAGCAGCCGGCACCGCGGTGGGAACAGAGCAAGAGAGAGACAAGCATGTGTTCCAGATGGGAGTGCCGCCCTCTCTTCTCTCACAACTCCGCCACTCTTTCCACCGCAGCCGATATCGCTACCTAAAAGCAAAAATCGACGCTATCATTCCTGTAAGATAAGCATAGTAAACCGAACTTGATGAGTGTTCAGTTCGAGAACGGTCTTCCGCAGCATCACTACGAGAACCAGTGGGCGCTGGCGACGGAGACTCCCTCGCAGACTGCGCCCTCCCCCCAGTCACACCTATCCTCACTCACAGTGTTCATGCCGGCAACCACATTCTCCCCCATCACATCCCTCCACTCATCCAACTCTTCCACCCTCACCAAGAAGGGCAAGGGGCGGTGGAGGAAGAGGAAGGAGAAGGAGCAGTCGGCGGAGCAGGGACACACAGAGGGGCCGCCTCGCAGAAAGTCACCCATGCCACTCAACATAGCCACACTCGACCGATCATAACAAACACATTTTATTCTGTAAAATTAGCTCAAACACGTAGAGATCTCATAACTGTATGATGTAAAAGGTGTAACCGGGATAGTAAAACTCGAATAAAACATCTACTTTACTGTACATGTATGTAGTAATGGATGCGGGGAGTGTTGTGGGTGCTAGATGGAGGAGGTGCGGGTCCACTCCATGTCCAAGTCGCGAGTCGCGTCCTGATCGTGCAGCTGCAGAGCACAGCCACGCTGAAACACTCACATCAGCCACCCGCAATGTCCCTCCCTCCACCCACCGCAGCATAGTTGGCCAGTACAGGCAGCATGTGCTCCACAGCAGGACATTGGTGACTGCGCACAGTAGCCTGCAATCAAACCGTAATCCATGAAGGAACAAATCATCAAATATCGCTGTGCTTACCTTGAGTGTGTCAAATGCGCGTCCTCCCTCGGAGGGGCAGGAGAGGAGGAAGAAGAGGGCGGATCGGAGGGCCGCCGCCGTCGCCGCGTCCGCTTCCCGCGTCGCCGTCTCGTCTCTCTCCAACTCGCTCACAGTCCAGTCGAACGACTTGGCCCACATCACATTCAGGTTCTTGTGCTGTGCAGCTCCGGCTTGTCTCTGCAATGCGTGCATTAGTGGAGGGAGGGAGGGGGAGGGAGAGAGAGCCGCACCGGCAGAACTTGAGCAGGGCGGCGAACGCGTCCTTCTTGCGGAAGTTGTGCAGTCTTCCGAGCAGCTGCTCCACCAGCGGCCTGTCCTCCACGCCAAAGTCAATCACCAGACACGTCACAGTGTGCGTCAGCTCCGCAGAGTGGCGCTTCGCCTGCTTCAGCATAGTGCGCGTCAACAACTGAAAGCACATCTTAGGCTCCACCCCCTTTGGCCACGCCTACCTTGCGGTCGCTCTTCTGGAGCTGCGCGAGAGTCATGTCGTACTGGGAAATCTCCATGAGGCGCATGTACAGATAAAGCTCGAGCTGGGTGCTGAAAAGAGGGGAAGAATAGAAGGAAGAAGAATAGAACGCGAGTCGGCCACAACACAATGTAGACAGGTACTCATCAGTTCCTGAAACGACTCGCAATTCTGCTCGGCCATAGGCTCACCAGATGTTCTCGTAGTTGATTCCGATCTTGTCGAGCTGTTGCGGTGAGAAGGCGCGGAGGAGGACGCAGGCGGCGCGGATCTTCGTCTTCCACGACACGCTGTCCTTGTCCTTGCCCTTCGGGTTCATCCGGTTGATGAGCTGCATGAGAGCCTTGTGCGAATCGAGCAGCTCGATCATGCACACAATCCGCGTGATGCTCTCATCGAAGAACGGCAGCGGATACAGCTCGTCGTTCACTTCCGACGCAATCATCGCGCCCGCGCCCAGACCGCCCTCTCCCATTGTCTGCAATCAATGAGCCACATTACATCCAAGTGAACAAGGGTGCCTTGACCAGCACTGGACGGGCTGGGTCTGGACTAGAGAGAGAAGGGAGAGGGAGAGGGGAGGGGGAGGGAGAGAGAGGGAGAGAGAGAGAGAGAGAGAGAGAGAGAGAGAGAGGGAGAGATAGAGAGAGAGAGTACGTCGTTGGGGTCGACGGCGAGCGACTGCGCCTCTCCGTCGGGCAGCCAGGCGTGCATCAGGTCCGAGTGGATGTCTGCCAGGTCGATCGGCGGCTGCGAGTAGCTGTGCGTCGCTGCGATTCGCTCCACCACACTCAGCTTGCGGGCTGCAACCCACATTATGCCCTTCCACTACATCGTCCCAACTCACCCTTGTCCTTGGCATCCGTCCAGTCGACCCTCTTCGAGTAGATCATCTTGATCAGCTCATCCGGCTGCGTCACCAGCTGCGACGTGTGCTCGTCGAACAGACCATTCGACTGAAACCATCACATCAGTCCCGTCCGCCCAGTCGTCGCCCTTCACCAACCTTGAGGAGGAGTTCGGTGCGGAACTTGGCGACGGCCGACTTGAGTCGATGGCACTGATTGGCGAGGTCCTCTCGCTCCTCGTCCGTGAGGGGAGTGTCGAGTGTCTCGGCCTCGAGCCAGCGCGCAGCCACGTCGTGGGCCAGGTTCAGGAACTGGATCTTGGCCTCTCCGTTCGGCAGCTTGCGGAAGCACATCGACACGCAGTTGACCACCGTGTCGCGGTTGCTGCTGTTGAAGAGAAGCTGTTCGATGGCGGCGTGATCCTCTGCCGAGAGGGCCTCTCCCTTAGCAGCCGACTCCTCGCCCTTCTTGCTCACTGCGTGAGACAGCATCTGGTGTTTGTTGAGGCGTGGCTGCTTCGCCAGCCAACTCACTCCACGCACCAACAGCTGCCACATCTAAATACATGAAAATATACTCTCAAAATATGCAAAAAGCCCTCAGTAGAATTGTATAATCAGTACTCAGCGATCTTGGTGATAATTGGTTATCATCAACGGACAGGCAACAATTCATGTCACCGGCGGGATCGAACCCGCGACCTCGTGAGTAGCACGTGAGCGCGCTAACCACAAGGCCACGGAGACATGAGTGGCCTAGCGCTGTTGGAGCACAAGTGTCAGAGGCGAGTGTGGCTCACCTTGATATTGTAGATGGACAGTTCCTTCTCGATAATGGGAACAGCGACCTTGTGGATCATGGTCGAGTCAGTGAACATGAATACGTGGAAGGGCAGACAGGTGCGCGCCTGCAATACACCACTCCATCCCCCGTCTATCTCTCTCGTCTGGCCTACCGCGACAGGCATCGCAGCGAGCATCATGTCCTGTCTGTCGTACAGCTCCGAGTGGTCGTCGTTCACCCCCGCGCCCGCAGTGTCGCTCCAGCTCGCGTCGAACCCTGTCAGGTGCTCGCCCGTGCCGGCCAGAGAGAACGACGACATCTGCGCCTTCTTGGCGTTGCTCAGCCGGCTCTCCCTCTGCATGTACCACTGGTACTCTGCCCTGTCCATGCTCTCCTTCCGACGATACTCTGCCAGCGCGTCCATCACCTCAACCCACACCATCACTCCACTCATCAGTCTTCCCGCTCACCGTGCCAGCCGCCTTGATAAACTCCTCGTGGTCATCTCCAGGCTCGGCCCGAGATTCCATTCGGTCAATTACAAACTTGACCACCTGCAACACGGTCCTTAGCCCCGCCCCTACTGATTCCCGCCCACTCACAGCATGGTTGTAGGGGCAGATGGAGAAGAGCAGGGTGCGCATCTGTTCGATGAACTTGTCCTTGGGTGCCTGGTCGAACTCGAGTGCGAACGAGGCATGCATGAGGAGACGGCTGCTCTCGTCGCTGTCCTTGCACGCAGACGCGGCCGTGATGAGCAGCTGCGCGAACTGCAGCACCAGACCGTCCAGGTCCGCGCCGCCCACGCCCGAACGAACGTACCTAGGCGACACATGCATACGGCAGACATCTTCGCACTCACTCGTGTACAATGTCGGGTGAGACGCGTGCTCGTACGAACTCCTCCAGGGCTGCTCCGGGCAGGCGGGCCACCTGCGGGTTCACACCACACTTGCCCAGTCGCTTCTGCCACAGAGTCACCAGGAACGTGTCCTCCATCATCTTGCGCACACTGCGCTCTCCCATACGGATAGACAACACCTACAACGTATTCGCATACAACTTGGCGCTCCGAATAAAATTTGATGGAACATCTCACGACATCCAGTGTTGTTGTTACCTGTGCGAAACGGAGGAAGTTGAGGACGGTCTGAGGCTTCTTGCGCTGCATCCACTGTCGCAGTTCCTTTAGAAGACTCGACAGGTTGTACACAGAGTGAATGCCCGTAACCGCCACCGCAAGCCAAATGTCGCACGGGTGCGTCTGCAGCACCTGAAACCAGCCACGTCAAGCTCCGCCCACTCTGGCCCCGCCCCCGGAAGTGACTGGCCTTCTCGACAATGTGTCGTGTGACGGGAGAGGAACGAGTCTCCGAGCATGGCGCGACTGTTTTCGTTCTGATGGCAGGAGAGAGTGGAGGCGAGCACGCGGGCAGACATCTCGAGGAGAGACTGTCCATGTAGGGAGAGGAACTGGAACACCTCCTCCCATCGATTGCACAGACCCTCGTGCCACTCGGATAGCTCAGACTCGTCCACCGGCACTCTGAAAGGACAGCACTGAGTGGAGAGAGGGGAGATAAGGGGGCGACCGACCCGTTGACGTTGGGCGGTCGGCACACCGACTGGGCGACGGGGAGGAAGGTGGTGACGACGTCGGCGACAGGCTGCATGATGAGCCCGTCGTCCCTGGGCTGGTGCACTCCGGTGCGGCGAGTCATGCCGACAACGGGCGGGCCGGCGAGCATCCAGCTGTCGCCGTCCGCCTCGGCCCCTCCCTTGCCTCTCTCCCCGCCCTCCTCATCCACACACTGATCACACACCTCCACAATCAGATCCACCAAACAGATCATCTGAAAGGCAACAGCATTCACACTCATCGACTCATCCCACTATCGCCTACACCCTACCCTGAGCACAGTCTCGTTAAGAGTGAGCGAGTGCGCGCAGTGTTTCTCGAGCATCGGCAGTCGCACAGACAGCTTCATCAGGCAGTTCCACAGCGTCTGAAATGAACAGGTCCAAGGTGGTCCGTTTCAGCATGGCTACATGCACGAACCTCCATCTGGACCAGGTCCTGGCGGACGGCCACTTCGGTCGCCTCCCAGAAGACAAACTCGCACGCGCGGACCATAGTCTCTGCCAGCTCCGGCGGCACACACACCAAGTCACTCTTCAGAACACTGAAACACAAGCGTCAGAATGAACCTAAGAATACAAGTCTAAGTGCGAATGGTGGATGACGGACCCCAGTACGTGACAGATGCCGGGTGCGTTGCCGGCTTCAATGCACATGTCCAACACGGCACGCATCGCATCCTCACGGGGGATGAGCAGGCACGACGCGAAACGGTATGCCTACAACATTCATATCTACTACATCCACCCAGACAGGAGCCTGTGTGGTACCTCGTCGAGTTGTCTGTCCTGCTTGGCGAGGAATGCGTGCAGCAGCTCCATCTTCTTCACCGGCCGACGCAGCACGTTGCTGCCCAGAACCTCTCCGAACACAGTCTGCAACACACAACACATGTCCCCTCCTTCCCCCTCCGCCCACCCACCTGCAGCTTCTCGAAGGCGCGCAGCTTGGCGAGCTGCTCCGTCCACTCGTCGTCGTTGTGGTGGAATCTCTCGATGAGGGAGGTGGCGAGGGAGAGGGCGAGGAGGCGCTTCTCGAGAGCCAGCTGGCTGTGGCGCATCGACACCAGCGAGTCGGCGCGGTAGATGGCCGAGCGGATCAGCTCGCTCGACACGGCCCCGCGCACACCCGCGTCCAGCGACTCCAGGTGGCGGAACACCGGCTGCAGCTGCAACACAACCACAATCACACACCATATCCCTCTCCTCCCATGCCCGCATCCCCCTCACCCCCTCTCCATCGGGGCCCTCCTTCTCCGCCTGCCTCATCTTGTGCTCGCAGTACATCATGTGCACCATCTGCTCGTTGACGAGGGAGGGGTCGAATCCGTTTCCCAGCTGCTGCATCACAGCCAGTGCCTTGCACGCGTCGGCGATCACCTCCTGCGCAGTCTTGGGCGAGTCCGCGAACATGGTCTGGAACATGCCGGCTGCGCGGCGAGGCCCGCCAGCCAGCCACTCGTTCAGATAGCGCACCGGGATCTGAAACGACAACATTGGATGGCGTGACGGCGAGGGGTCGACTGACGAGGTGTGCCTTGAGTATGAGCTGTAGCTGTGCCATGTGGCAGACGCGGTGCAGCTCCTTCTTGGTCGGCTCGATGACGCGCGGGTCTGCGAGGACCGAGTCGACGGCGGCGCGCAGTTTGTCCGACCAGGGAGCGACGGCCCCGCGCGCGATCAGACCCACGGCATCGCAGCGCACAGCCACAGCAGAGATGGCATCCGCCACCAGCAGACAGTGCTCGTCCCACGCGTTCGACGCAGTCGCAGCGCCCTGCGGCGAGCGAGACACCATCTGCAAGGGGCGGGCATGGAGGGGCGGGCACGGCGGCGCACACTCACGTCAATGTATCCGTAGAGGGTGTGGTCTGCCTTGAGGTCGTGCTCGTTCATGTAGGGCCGCACGAGACGGTCGATGTTCGCCTTCACCTGCAGCGGGTTCACCAGCGCCTTCTCCAGCAGCTTGTGGCAGATCGTCTCCGGAGTCTGGCGCTGCAACACACATTCCAATATCACTCTCACCCATCGCAATCCACTCTTCCCCGTGTATTTGTCTCCCCACTCCCACTTACAAGGAACTCGTTGTAAGCCATGACGAGTCCGTAGTCCGTCTTCAGTCGCAGGATATCAGTCAAGTCGGTGCGCAGTTTCTCCACACTTTCCGTTCCACTCTCCGAACCATGTACTCCCTGCACACTCATCAAAGCAGCAGAATACGCCAGCTCGGTCTGCAATGTTAGACATGAGCTGAGTGTTTTCCACTCGTTCTCACCTGTCTTTGGGGAGTGACGGCGAGCTGGGTGGTCCTGTCCATCATTCTATTCATCGTCGTAGCCACGTGAAGAGCATTGGCGGGGAACTCGGCAGGCTCCTGCATCTCCAGACCAAGCGCCACCCCACACAGCCACTCACACATCACTCTGCTGATCTAAAACATTATAAAATGTATTATTATAAGACACAAATAATTAGATGATATCCAACATGTTGGGAAATTAATTTCACATTCACTACAATTTCGCAAAAAGTCTGGGCCGAACCGGGATTCGAACCCGGGACCTCTCGCACCCGAAGCGAGAATCATACCCCTAGACCATCCGGCCACTGAGCGCTAACCTCACTAGGAGCGATGAAGAGACACTGCGGAACGATGTTCATCTCAAATAAATCCAGTGCATCGCGCCACACAGAAACGTTGTCTGAACATGATTTCATAACACAAATGATACGCGATAATAAATAGACGTACACTTGATGGCTGAACTGGCAGTGTTGAAGAGAATGCGGATGCGATCGAGGCTCGTCTCGTTCTCATCCTCCAAATTGGAGTTCATCCACGACATGACAGCATTGTTGTATCGGTCCCACAGTAGCCTGCAAACGTACACGTCACCGCTGTGAACAAACTATTTGAAGATAAACAAACAAAACTATTAC
This sequence comes from Rhabditoides inermis, assembly GCA_963966185.1. Classification (NCBI taxonomy): domain Eukaryota; kingdom Metazoa; phylum Nematoda; class Chromadorea; order Rhabditida; family Rhabditidae; genus Rhabditoides; species Rhabditoides inermis. The sequence continues at coordinate 1,627,603 of CAWZYM010000020.1, read as the reverse complement.
AAAGACGATCCGTAGCTGATACAGATTTGTTGACAGCAATGAGAATATTCATGTGACACATTGACATCGAGTTAATTGCAATGGTCGTGCTGACCTGGCCTCCTTCATCTTCCCCTCCTTAATGCATTCGAGCAGCATGACATGCCACGAGCCGCCGCACGCGTACGTGTACCACTTGGAGCTGTGGTGCGAGTAGTCCGCGCCATGGTCCCCATATACCAGCCGATACGTGCACAGGTTGTATCCGAACGCCGACAATTGATCCAGAGTCTGTTCATCTGCAATGCAACTGCTACCCTTTCTGCTCTTTTCCGCGTCTCCCACCAGTGATGGCGCGAGTGCGCACGTAGGTGAGCATCTCTAGAATGTGCTCCTCCACCGCACAGCGATGCAGCGCCGCACAGCACGTCTCGCCCACCTATAATCAATCAATCATTTTGTTTTTCAACTCAAGTGTGTGTACATACCAGGTTGTGATCCTTGACGACCTTCATGTAGTCGACGAATCGGTTGAAAGTGGCTCGGTCGCATTCTCCGGAAACACTGTCCAATCCATGGCGAAGACGGGCACAGTACACGAGCTGCAATATTAGCATAAAAAAGAAACATTGCAAACATTCAGTTAAACAATTACATTAATATGTTTAGAATGAACGTAGCCTTGCTGTACTGGTTGGGTTGTGACTGACCTGCATGTCGAGTCCGAACTGCTGGGCGAACTTCTCGGCTTCGTCAAACATGCGGTGTCCGATGAGCCTCTCCAGTCTGCTCTGAGGGGCAGCTTCCGTGATCTGACGAAGGCGCACACACGCCGTGTCACTGCCACTGCAAACCCAGCATCCCATATCACTCACTCTCTACAGTATTGGTGTCATCATCTGAATTTGTGCAGCCTGTGTCAAGGCGAGCGAAGGCACTCACACTTGTGAGCCCTCCTTGTCGCAGTCTGCGTAGAGGAGGACGCGATCTGAGCTGCCTCCCGGAACATCGACCAGCTGAGACGAAGGACCACAACGGGTCGAGTACACACACTCGTTGTCACGAAGATTGCGAACTTGCACCTGAACGCACACAGTGGGCGAGGCGTTGTGGTGTGGGACTCACCTGAGTGCCGGTCGGAGTGGAAACGACGAGAGCAATCGACTGCTGGTTGAGATCAATGCACGCATCTTCCAGACATAGCATGCCAGTTATCTGAAAATAAGGAGTAGATGATTAGGGAGTTACGGACGAAGAGAGGGGGAATGGAGGTAAGGAGATGGAAGAGGGGAGAGAGAGAAGAGAGAGGGAGGAGAGAGAGAGAGGGAGAGGGAGAGGGGGAGAGGGGGAGAGGGAGAGGGAGAGGGAGAGGGAGAGGAGAGGAGAGGAGAGGAGGGAGAGGGAGAGGGAGAGGGAGAGGGAGAGGGAGAGGGAGAGGGAGAGGGAGAGGAGAGAGAGGGAGAGGGAGAGGGAGAGGGAGAGCGAGAGCGAGAGGGAGAGGGAGAGGGAGAGCGAGAGGGATAGGGATAGGGAGCGGAGAAGAAGAGGAGAGAAGGAGAGGGGGAGAGAGAGAAGGACAGAGGGGAGAGAGGGAGTCACTGACCGTCTCTCCGGGGCGAGCGAGCTGAGTACGAAACACCGTCATGAAGTTCATATCGTATACGCGCAGCTCTCCGGAGACGGTCAGTTGGAACTGATACATGCCCACATCTTGCATAGCCACGAACGGACACACTGCAACACGCCATTCTCCATATCGGGTGACCAGTTCTTTTCTTTGTTCCGTACCGTCTCCGTCGTCAGTGATGAAATCGACCGTGTGGGCTCCGTTGGTCCAGAGTGCAGTCGTTCCTCCCTTCGATGCCAACATCAACGTGTCTCCAGACGCTGCCTCGAGGTTCACCGAACAGATGCCCATATTCACGCGAACCTTGTTTATGTCCAGATTTCCGAACATCTGAAAGTGTAAATGATATTTACACATTATCCATCCATACAACATACCTTTTCAATCTTGGCCTGGTTGATCTCTCCGGAAACAAACTCAATCCAATGAGGCAGTTCGAGGCGACAGCAGCGACCACTGTCATCACCCACCACGATTGTACACGCTGCAAGACAAGGTTAAGAGCTACAAGACCAGCACATACTGTCTCCGAATAGCTCCGCTTGCATGGAAACGCTGGCACAGGATACATTATCAACGATGCACTGGAAAAAATAGGTGTGTTATGGAAGAGAGAGGTGCGATAGTACCGCCGCGAAAAGAGTCTTCATAGAGCGAGCGGAGGCGACGTGGAGAGTGAGATCGTCAGTGACGACGGCGAAACAATCACTGGACGGGAGCCAGCGCACTGCGCGGATCACACTGCCCACTGAAGGATGATGGAGAATGGAGACGAGCGGGTGAGCACTCACCTCTGAAGGGGTGCCCGTGACTGTACTGCACACCCATGTTCACGTGAAACACGCTCACATAGTCTCCCACAGCCAGCTATAATCAACTAGAAAATAGGTACTGAATAGGTACATACCGCGAGGAGTTTTCCATTGCAATCAATGGAAGAGCGGGGAAGAAGGCCCTCCACGTCAGCCGGTTCGTTCTCGCGGTCATTCTCACCTAAAAGTACAAAGTATTACCATCGAACTGCACACTACCACTTACCGCAAATGTTGGCCAACACCTGAGTCTCGAAAAGAGAAGTGGAGGCGGCGACGACTCCGGTTGTCTCTTCCTCGTCTTGAGGCAAGGACACGCTACAGAAGCGCATCCTGCAACACTAAATCGCGATATATATAAGTGTTCATAGTGTATACGGAATCGAATAATTCCGGAAGGCAATAAACGCAGTTACTACATTCCCAGAGCATTGGTTGGTTTTGAATGGATGAATATCAGACAAACAATCGAATAGGAATACATACTCCACCGTAGTGTATTCAAATATGCCAAACTCGGTAGGTGACAGTGAAATACGGAAAAATAAACAACAACAGAAATGTGAATGACAAACAAAGTGAATTCAAAGTGAATGACACCCGGCGGGTGGGAAAATTTTGGCGCCACTTCGTTGTTGCTTACCACAACCGGTGTCACTTCACCTTAATCGAGAAATGATTGTATTTCGAAACATTCTGTTTTCTATTTCTGTTTCCATTCATTATGAATTTTTTCTTCAAACTAGATTAGATTTTGTGTTTCTCAAAAAAATGAACAAATTAATGATTGTATTAACTAAGACATATTTTAATGAATGTTCCATTTTCAATTAACACTTTACTTACATAGTTTATTTGCGGAATAGCGGAGCATCGTTCAAAATAATTTTGAATTTGTTTATTTGCATTCTCATTATTTTTGTTTGTTATTCTCTCGCACGTTTTGTCTGTATTTTGTGTTATACATTTCTTTCTCCAGGATGTCAGATGATCCTATTGTGGACGGTCAACCGCTTTCTTCGATGCGCGTCGTTGATCTCAAAGACGCGTTGAAGAAGCGCGATCTTTCTCAGCTGGGCAACAAAAGTGTACTTGCCGATCGGCTACGAGAGGTAAAATTATATAAATGCATACATGCAATAATGTATTTAGCACGTGAATAACGAGGTTTCTGGCGTAGAGGGCGGTAATGCGGTCAAAAGTCCCGTGAAGGAGAAGAGCACATCACCTACAAAGTCTGGACTAGTGAGTGTTGTTGTTGTTCTTCATTTTATTTTGTTCTATTTGCATACATATAGAGCTCCCCTCCTGCCGATAATCCGTTGGTTGCTGCTTATCTCGCCAAGCAGCGCGCTGCTCTAGAGGCATCTCGCGCCGATGCTGGTGAGTTGAAAATGTTTCTTATGTGCTTCCCTGTTCTCGATTGTTTTTAAAAAAGCTGTCTATTTGATTTTTGAAAAAAAATCTTTCAGAGAAAGTTCGTGGTAAGATGGATGATGATGAGCCGGCGGCAACGGAGTCTTCTGAGGAGAAGGAGACGGCTTCTACATCACCTGCAAAGCGCGGCCGACCGCGCAAGAATACCGACGTAGGATTGTTTTTATTAATAAGTGTTTTATCACGTTTTATAATGTCTGATTGATTTATGAAATAATTAATTATATTTGGTTTGTTATATATACCTTTACAGTCTTCGCCGACTAAGGAAGCGTCGTCGCCCGCGAAATCTCCAGTGGCAACGCCGGTGAAGGAGGTTGTTTCCGAGAATGAGGCCTCTGCCAAAGAAGCGTCCCCCGCGAAAGAGCCTTCTTCGGTGAAAGATGCTCCTGCCAAGGAGGTCAGTCCAGTGCCCGCTCCTCCCACTCGTGGCGAGTCTCGCGCTAGCGGCGGATCTGACAAGCCAGAGAAACAGAAGGAGAAATCATCTTCTCCTCTTCCTGTCCAGGAGGAACCTGTGAAGGAGAAGTCGCGTTCTCCCCTTCCAAAGGAGAATTCTCCGGAGAAAACCGAGAGACCGGATGAGTCTAAGAAGAGCGATGAGAATGAGACCAAGGAGCTCACTTCTTCTAATGCGAAAGAAGAAAAGTAAGTTCTTTTCAAATAAACCAGCGTTTGAGGGTATTATATTATTCATTGTTCAAGATCTGTGTCGTCTGTTACTGTTTCCTCCAAGAAGACACCTGTTACCGCACCTGCATCTTCTCCGAAGGCCAAGGGTATTTTTTATCATTTAAGTTTAAGATGTTCATAATCCATTACTGATAGTGTGTTCAGAGGAAAATGGCAGTAAGCCTGTGGTTGATGCTATTGATATGGACGTGGGAGAGGAACTCGACTATGATGAACACGACGATGAGGAGAAGAAGGACGAGGTAGATATAAGGGATTAAGTTGGCGAATGAAATCATTGATGTGTGGTTCAAGGTGATGGTGGTGGCTGAGCCAGAGAAGAAGGTGAACGGAATCAAGGAGTCAAACCGCGACCGTGATAATGATAAGGTATTATTATTTACATTACATTACTGTCTATAGTCTATTCTCAATATGCAGTCTGTTCGCCGTGTTTCTCCCTCTCGCCATCCTGCATCATCTTTCATCCACGTTCGCGGTCTCGTCCGTCCCTATACCGTACCTCAGCTCAAGGTATGTACATGTCGCTTATTCATTTCATTTTTTAAAATATATTTTTCCCTCATTCCTCGCGTTCTCAATGAATATATTGTAGACTGCGATCCAGTCTTCGGATGCAACTATTCAGGAGGGCAAGTTCTGGATAGATAACTTGCGCAGCCAATGTATTTGCCAGGTAATTGAAGAAATAATTCATTTATATTCGAACGATATTTTTTTCGTTCTAGAATGACCGTGAATAGTGGTTAATGGTACTATGCATGCTGCAGGTTGGTTCGGAGGAGGAGGCGGAGCGAGTGCGCGTTGCCATGCACGGAACAACATGGCCTGCTGGCAACTTGAAGACCATCTCTGTCCACTTCTCCACACAGGAAGCGGTATGCGACGGGTGTATGACAGTGGATGTGACTCTATGCTTGCAGTTTGATCGGCATAGCAGCGGCGCTGACGTGGCGGGTGCGGCTGCGACTCCCGCCAAGAGAGGCTCTGCTGCTGCCGCCTTAGCCGCCGCCGCCACAGACGCCCGCACTGAGAGGAGGACTACCCTCGCAGCCACGCCCGCAAGGAACAACCTCAGAGTCACTGTCGAGGCCGCTGTCAGGTATGTGTGTCAATGAAGATGGACCGAAATGTGTGTGTTCAGGGACAATGCCGTGCGCCGCACAATCAGCACAGATCATGACGATCGTCGGAGGGAGCGGGATGGGGACAAGGACGGGGAGCGGAAGAGGAAGCGCTCGGAGACGCCTCCGTTCAGTCGCGGGGCGGAGGTGGCCGAGAAGAGGGAGCGCGGAGACCGCACCCCACCCGTCGTCGTGCGCAAGACACCCGAGGAGTTGTTCAAGAAGACGAAGACACAGCCGGCCATCTTCTACATGCCTCTCGATGACAAGCAGGCGGAGGAGCACCAGGCTGCCAAGGCGGCCGCAGCCAAGGAGAAGGAGGAGCGGAGGAAGGAGTCAGCCAGGGACCGTAGGTGAACGTCTCCTCACATAACCTCTCTCTTCTCTTCGGTTTCACATTTTCCGTATCTCATTCGATTATGATACAGTTCATTTATTTGTATTTGTGTTTTATGGGGTGTGTTCCTATTGCAGCGATGTCCCTATGTCTACTGATATTTATTCGATTGTCCGTATATTGTTGTTATTTGTTACTTGTGTTGACACGTTATGTGGATAAAGTGTACACTATTACGTGTGTGTTTAGTGCTATCATGTTTTCGTGTTTCCGAACATGAGCCCTGAACGCGGAAAGAGCGTCGCAAAGCGGTCCCTAATCCGCATTCTGCCCGCCTGCACTCTCTCGATGCGGTCCACTCTCGCAGCCGTCTCATTTCTTCTCTTTTCTCTCGCGATCAGCTGGTGTATATGGGGACATTTCATGCTAATCGAATGTGATAGCCAGTGTGTGTTTCCGATCATAGATGCCTCGCGTGTCTCCCTCGGGCATTTTCACGGCGTCTGCACTCTCCTTGATCCCCCTGCACTCTCGCTCTCTTCATTATTTCATTTTCACCTCTGTGGATCGGAGTGAGATGGGATGGGTGAGAGTGATAGCGGCTGCCTTGGCTGCCAGCATTACATCGTTTTTGAAGCGTGCTGTGCTGGCTAGCGGTCTGCCAGGCTGTTCCCTCTTCCTCTCGCTCCTACTCGAGTGCGCGATTGTTTCATTGGCATTGACTGATTGTGGTGGTGTGAGAGTGCTGATTGATTCGCCTCCCGATTGCATCTTCTATTCGCGTCGCTCATTCCCACTCTCTTCTAGTTTGCATATCTCCCCATCTCTGCCCGTCATTTCACCACTTTGTTATGTCTACTATGGCTACAAGTCTACTCTTGTTCTGGTTTCCACTCACACGCACATCGCTCCAATCAGTCCGGCCATTCCTTCTTTTCACCTCATTATAATTGCTTCTCCGCTATACGGATTCTTTCATCACGCAGGTGTTTTCTTTTGGCTTTTCTCGCAGTGTGAAAAGAAGAGCGAGAAAAAAAGATGATGGATCACTTTGACACCTGTACGTTTTCCCTCTCTCCTATACGACGTCCAAATCTCGCATTGCAATGAGTATGTGGGTGATTAGCGGTAGTGAGCGCGTGAGTGAGTGTGTGTCTGTGTTCCCTTCTTCTCACTGTGTAATGTGGCGGTCGCTGTGATCTCTGTTGTTTATGTTTACGATATGAGCGAATGAGTGATTCCAGTGGGGGGCAGTCGTCTCTGTTAAATTGTGTGGATTGGAGTGTGATATTGATATACTGGCTGACTTGGCAGACTTCTTGCAACTCTCCACGGGAGCGCACATAAATTCACCGGAGGGCGATGGGCGAGCGGCGAGTGATATAGGGAGGGCAGATCCGATCTACAGCCACTTATCAAACCCTTCGCCACTTACCTAGGCGAAAGCAACTGCCCCTCTAGCATTCAGACTTCTTCCATTGCAACTGGAACTGCACCTGTAATGCGGCCGGTGATTGTTGATTGATCGGATGAGATGGGATGGCAGACGAATCGGATGCGATTACGCGCATCCATCTCCCTATGCCGATATATGCAACACACTCATCTCTCTCTCTCTCTCTCTCTCTCTCTCTCTCTCTCTCTCTCTCTCTCTCTCGCTCATTTGTATCCGCTCCCCCATCCATTTCGCGCGTATCGCGTATGTCTTGATTGCGTCGTGATTTATTACTCTGAAAATGACGGATCACAGTTCACAGGTGTGCTGCGTATGATGCGATAGATACTTTCCGCGATGCGCTCTTTTCTCCATCTCCTCTGTCTACCGTGTGCTGTGGCGGCGGCAATCTCCGCCCATCTCCATCCCGCCCCCACTGGCCACGCCCCCTTCGACCCGATCCGATACTTTGCGCCCACCACTCAGAAGCAGTACACTGTCGCGAGTGAGTTGAGGAAGGGATTAGTTATCAATATGTTGTATCAGAAGTTATCCTATTATATATTGTTCGTTTCGTTACGAATACATGTATATAAGACAGTAAAGTAAGACAGTATAAAAACAGGTATATACTCTACTAGTGTCTTGTGTCAAGCCTGTGTCTATTGACAGATGCGACTTCGCGAGTGTTGGAGCAGGGAGACTCGCTCGCCCTGCTCATAGACTACGGACAGCATCTACTCATCGGATCCAGGTATGCGACTTCGCCCCGGGTCGGTGTACGTCTCCCGACAGGGACGCGGTATACAACGTCTCGCGTCACTCGCTGGACGTGGAGAATCGCTTCCGCTGGCCCGTCTCCCCCGAGGAGAGGACAGAGTGCGAGAAGATCATGGTGGAAGAGGGGGTGAGTATCAAGAGACATGCAATCTAGATCGATTAGGTAGAGAGAACAACGAAGACAGCAGATCTCTTGTAATATTTATTATAATTTCTAATTACATCCACAAATATTTTTCAAGATCCTAACAATACTGTGATCGTGTGATTGCAGTCGTCGTGCCGCAACCACATCCGTGTGGCGTTCCCGTGGCGTGCGGGGGTGGTGCTGTGCGGGTCGCACGCGCTTCACCCGCAGTGCGGCCACTTCAGCCACGCCGCCCCCAACGCCCCCGCCAGCAACATGAGCGCCGTCGGACTCACCTCGCCCCTCCCACAACACAACGCGCCCTTCCTCGTCGCGGGAGACCATCTATACACTGCTGCCAGTCAGTTGTTCTACATCCTTATATACTTGTACACTGCTCGTAGCGTAGGATGACACGCGAATTCGTGAAGCGTATTCAGAATGTGTCTCTCACACTCTCACTTTTGACTGATATTGTGAACACCATGAACAGAATGAAATCGAAGTGTGAAGTGTGAGAAAGGGAGACTGTATTGTAGTGACGGACCTGTCCGGCACTGAGGGTGTGTTTGTGCGGCGGCGCGCGCTGCCGTCGCCCTCCCCCGGCGTGCGCTCCTCCCGCCACGCCTCCCCCTTCGAACTGCCCCGCTTCGTCGCTCTCGTCGACAACCGACACGAGGTGCTGCTGTTCCTGACCGAGCAGCCGGAGGCCGAGTCGGCGACGCGCGTCTCCCGCGTCGCCCGCGTGTGCAAGGCCGACCCGGGCGGCAGCCGCGCATACGAACACGAGTGGACGTCGCTCGTCAAGGCGCCCCTCCTCTGTCAGATAGATGTGCCCGAGGAGGAGACACTACAGTTCAACCAGGTGGGAGGGTGAAGATGGCGAAGACAGGAAGAAGACAGGAGAGAGAGAGAAAGAGAAAGAGAGAGAGAGAGAGAGAGAGCGAGAGCGAGACATTCCCTTGCAGCTGGTGTCGGTGGCGTCGTCGTCGCAGCATGTGTTCGGCGCGTTCCGCAGCCAGCTCGCCGGTCTGGCCGGATCCGCGGTGCGTGTCTCCTCCCCCTGTCTCGTCCATCCCTCCCCCTCTCCAGATCTGCTCGTACCCGCGTGTGTCCGTGAGCCGCGCTCTGTCGGACCCGTTCTCGCAGCTGCAGTCGTTCCGGGAGGAGACGCTGTGTCCGCGCGCCGTCTCCCTCGAGGAGCAGACACACATACGCGCCAATCCACTCTCAAGGAGAGGTACGCGAGAAACCCGAGAGGAGATTGGAGACAGTAAAACCGTAATTCACAATTGTTCCGAGAATGCCATAGAAAGAAGAAAGAGAAGAGTGTATATGGTGGTGGGGTTGCAGCCATCTCGGCGCGTCCTCTGTTCGTGCAGCACGGCGTCGACAGGTTCACTTCGATCGCCGTGTTCGAGGGGGACAAGACGGAGACAGTGTTCATCGGCACCGACCGCGGACGGGTGCTCAAGGTAGAAGGGCTACTGCCACTTCCAATATGAACAGGCCATTCCAGGTGGCTGCCGGCCCGCACTCGTGGACGCTGGTCGCCTCTCTCGCCGTCACCGCGCCGCACCCTGTCACGTGAGGGGGAGGGAGGAGGGAGGGAGAGAGAGAGAGAGAGAGAGAGAGAGAGTGCTAGAGATAGACAGAGAGAGAGAAAGGGGGGGAGAGGGGAAGAGAGAGGGGGAGAGAGAGAAGTAGAGAGAGAGAGATCCGCATGTTTTCAGTGCGTTGTCTCCGTCTCCCCTGGATGTGGTGGTGCTGTCGGGAGATAGGCTGGTTCGCATCCCACAGCACGCCTGTGTCTACGCGCCCACCTGCCGCGATTGTGTGCGCATCGGGGTGAGACTCACTATGATATCATAATAACGATAACACAAGTTTAGTCTGCGTGAAGAATATGTTTGAGGTAGAGGGAAGTAAGAGGGAATGTGTGTGTTGAGGACTCTGCATGTGGCTGGCTGAACGGCGCGTGTTCTGTGACGGAGGCGCACGACGCGGCCCGCCTCCTCGAGCAGTGTCCCCTGGAGAGGGAGGAGAGGGAGGAGGGGAAGAGGCCGGCGGCCCTGCCGCAGCCGCGCCTCGAGAAGGAGGGGAAGAGCGTGCGCATGGCTCTGCTGGAGGGCGAGACGCCACGCACGGCAGCCGTCCTTGCCAGTCAGCCACCCGCGCCCTGCCACTGCCCGAAGACCACCTGCACCACCGAGGTCATTCAGAAGGAGATACACCACACCGCAGCACTGCGTGAGTCAATGACAGCGAGAGGATTCGGAATAGCTATAGTGTATGAAGCATGGAAGAATGAAGAAGGCGATGTTTGTAGAGCTGCCTCCTCTGGTGGCGGCGTTCATTGCGGGTGCTGTGTTGGGTGCGGGTGTGGCGTGGCTGCGTGAACTGCGGGAACGCCCCCTCGACAAGTGCCCCTACGGAGACACCATACAAGTGCGTCTCCTCGCCCTTCCCAACTGCACCTGTGCATTTTCCGTTTCCGTATTCACTGCAGTTCGTCGTTTGAAGATATTATCGTAGTAGAAGTAGTGAACGTCTCATTCAGGCGTTCCACCACCTGGGCGATTCCCGGGACGCGTCTCCGTACTCGACTCCCTCCTCTCTGTCGTGTTCTGTGCGTCTGCCTCCGGGCCACTCCATCTCGCTCCCTCCCGGTCATCTCGCCACTCCCTCCACTCCCAGGAGCCCAATGTCCACCAGCGTGCACACCTACTGTTGACTTTCTTGGTTCGTTTCCGGTGGTCTATTGTTCCATTTCTCTGTTCTTATGTAGTCTTTTATCGAGTTCTGCTCACTCAATCCGGGTACTTTTTTATGTTGTTCAATTGTTGAAAATGTTTATATACGGTAGACGTGAATTGTGTACATAATACTGTGAGATGCTTTGAAACAATTTTCTTTATCATATCGGATAAATGGTACAAACGTACAAACAAAGAAAAAATGTGATGATATGAATATGACAGCAATACAATAAAGTGATGACAAATGATGCGAATATATTCCAATTATATGAATTATGACATCAATAAATTTAAATATGACAAATGAAGCAAAGATACTGAGGATATGACAGCAATACAATAAGCAGATGAAAAATACGATTCAGTACTTTACCTTTACAACTACGTAATATAATATGACATCAAGTGAAGGATCAAATCGTTATTAGTTGCGCTTAGTATGACAACTCATGTACTCATGTACTCATGCATGGGAAAATATTGAAATGACAACTGCTTATATAGTCAAACAAATGACACACAACACACATCAATAAATAAAATAAAAACATATAAGGGTATGACACATGAGCCCCATAATACAATAAAAGTTTCCGCGGCGGAAAATAATTTGATGACAACGCATGCAAATTGTGTATGACATGGTAGCGAGCGAATTGGGATTGACAACAAATAAATGACACATGACACAAAAATATGACAAAAAAGGCATGCACTCAACCCCTTCGTGCACTTCGAAGACCGATGCTGTCCTGACCGGAGAGAACAGATGAGAGGGGAGACGAGTGGATCGACTGAAAGGAAGCGCGTTGCATGTGCAAGAGATGATGGCGGTGTACCTCTCCGAGAACGACACGCAGTCGAATGTGCCAGGCGGCGGCGAGCGACATGACAGACTCCCATGCAGACAGCCTCTCCGACAGAGCAGACTCGACTGCCTCGCACCCCGCACTCTCCACACTCACACGCTCGTGCAGACGCGAGAACGACGCCGCCCCGCGTTCCATCCAGCGCCACTGAAACAGACACTACCCTATGGATGATAGTCGTCTGCTTACCATCTCTGGATAGGTGGCCTCTATCTTGTGTCTGTCGCTGACCGTCCAGTCTAGTTGGGTGAGGGCAGTCTCGATCTGCCTCGTCACTTCCGCGTCCGCCGACAGCGCTGCCAGCCACGGAGACGGTGTCTGGACGGGAGTAGACGGGAACCGAACAGCCACACTCACCTCGTTGCCCTCCACGTCGGCTGACCTCTCCGCCGCCGCCCCTGCGTCTGCAGCTTCCTAAACGATCCCAGTCTCATCAGTACATAATGACAGCGTCTAGCTTACCGTGTGATGGTGGGTGGTCATGTCGGGGCGGCGGGGAGGGTTGGAATGAGGTCAGAGGTTGGGTGCGTGGATGGGAGGGAGGGGCGCGTGCCGCCTCCGCCGCCGGCGCGCGCCATAGCCTCCAGGAACGACGCGGGTCGACCGAGGGCATCGATCCACCACCATACCTGCGGCTACCTGTGTGCACACTAACGCACATTCAAAACAAACAAACAAATATTTCATTATAATGGGTCACTTGAATCACGACAATTGATATAAGAGCAAAACAATTTCACTGGATCACTTTTTAAATGATCTGCGGTGGAAAAGAGGCAATAGCTCGCTGTTTTCGCCTTTTCTGCGTTATTACAATTCTGCAAAAGAGGCTATATATAATGTGTATTGGTGTTTCTAGTGTTGTCATTAATCACAGCTTCTATGTAGATGAATATATCAATTCGAAAACGGTTTTTGAAAAAAAAGGGTTCAGTTCAGTAGCCTACTTACTACTAATACTTCTTTTGTTTTTCCTTACCACTAATACATCTTCTGTTGTTCCTAAAAAAACATTTTCGAGATCGTATAGTTTTGATTATTATCCTCTCCGAATATTTCATTTATCTAATCAAAATTATAGTGAACAAACGGTATTCTATAACATCAGAGATACGTTTGCTCACGGCAGAAAACAGAGCTGCTAGGCCAACCGAGAGGCAAAACAGCCGCAAATAGTTACAAATATGGGAGACGTGATGGGGAAACAGAGGCCCAACGTACGCCTCGAGCACAACGTGTTGACCCTCTCCATCGATTGATCCCTCACAGTTACGAGTAGGATCGAAAACAATAACACTAATAAAATATCAACAACAAACGATTTATTCACAGGAGTAGAAAAAGAAACGTACAAATAAACATGTCAAAATAACTTACAGCATTCAGTTAGATTATTCACAGAATTAAATGACGGATACTTAGTATCCATATCTGTTGAGAACGGACTGGGTGCTTTGCGAGAACATCTGCGACTCCGTCAGATCGTCATCTGCTGTTCAAAAATCATTACAGAAATTTAGTAGACTCACTAACCTTCACCATCCTTGCAGAGAGAAGACAATCCTGCTCCTCCAATCATCGGGTCCTGAAAAAAAAAACATATCACCATTATCACGTGCTCGCTTTTCACCTCAATCGGAGTGTTCTCATCACTGATATCTGCACTTTGTTCCCTCTTCTCCAGCGCCTTCTCCATCGCGGCAACGAGATCAGGGAACCCAGGCAGCCGCGAGTAGAAGTCAATCATCTCCAAAACCTGTAGCGGGTCCCGCGCAATCGCAGCGCAGTCCACGGGATCCGTCTGGGTACACTAAATTCATGTGTTTAAAAATATTAACGTCATAAACGTACGATAGAAGAAGTACAAACAACTGCAGGCGGCTGACGGGGAATAGTCATGAAGTCCTCGGCTTCGTGTCGCGAGTGAGTGGAGCTCATAGAAGAGAACGATTGCTGCGAATTTTGCGAGCTGTTTGAGACCAGGTCGTTCTGAATAAGATCAAACATGTAACATTGATAATAAACAAAAGAAACACTCACAGAGATATCGCTGTGACTCAGACTCGCTTTATGGTGCATCTGCACAGGTTGCGATGCAGCATGAAATGGAGACGTGGATCGAGGAGAGAGAACAGGAGAACCGCGAGACTTCGAATTCACTGGAGAAAATTCACTCTGAAACGGAAAAGATAAGATAAATTATATCCAAGATAAATTTCACATCGTAATCGTACCTGATTCCTCTGATATTGCGGCGAATGGGCAGACGGCTGTGACCGGTGAGACATGTTGTTGAACAAGGGAGATGACTGCATCTAAACATTTGACATAAATGAATATTAATGATAACAATATACCTGATGTTGCTGTCGTTGAAGCACCGGCGAATTCCGAGGCAATGGCTGACTGTCTAAATTTACGCAATCTATAGTGACACATAAAATCCTACTCACGGATGTTCCTCTTAGGCGGCTCGAACCTGGCCCTCTTGGTGCCAGCAGACTGCTGCGACTTGTGCTGACTGGCTCCGTAATCGATAGGCTGTGAGCCTTGGGAGAACTCAGTAGATGTATTCAGCTGAATAGGTGTCAAAATCTTTTTTAAGAAGAAAACCAACATCATTCGAATCGATCTGGACTGAGAAATACGGCTTGACGGTGTTGATGAACATATCGCGATCCTGCTCATTGAAGAAGCGAACACGAAATCTGTACTGCACCGATGCAGACGTAGAGTCGAAGAACATCTGAAATGCCATGAAAATGTGATAATTTAGGAACCAACAAAATGTACCCCCAAACCGCGACATTTGGCTGTAGGAGGCGGATTGAACGGAACAGTTTCGTAGCTTCTTGTCTGATCCTGCACAATCAACATTCGCCGAGAGCGCACCAGCACGAGAGAGAGATTGTCCATCTACAATGACGAGTGTCAAACTTCAATAAAACATGAACCAGTTCAGTAACTTACGAAAATAGTGTTGTTTCGTAGATCCGTAAACTTTGAAAGCCGCCATTGTTCATCCGACGAGCGATAATTCGCCATTTTCTGAAGAAAAAAAAACAAAAAACAAAAAAAATCAAACTACAAACAACAAAATAACAAAACAAGACAAAGAAGAGAAAAGTAAAAAATGATACACTTTTTTCACTTTTTAGGAATGACAAAGTGCACATCATTTACACAGTTCGGCAAAAGTCATCCGGACTGAAAAAAGTTGATGTCAATTTTTTATATGTTGTTCATATAATAATAATAATAATAATGGTTTATCCATGGGCGCAGACAAAACACAAAACACGAAATACAAACTGGTGCGGAATGTACAAAGGTTTAGTGTTTAGTCCCCGGATGGGTCCTTGGAGGGTATTGCTCCCTATAGCAAAGCCTCATCCGGTGGGTAGCATCTTTCGAGAATCTTCTTCCTTTTTCCTTCTTCCATATAGAGTATGCGGCCTTGATTCGTCTTCGAACGCGTGAGCCATATGGATCACGTTGCCTCTAACGTCGAACGTTCTCGAACTTCTCTCGACCATTTGCATACTTGCTTACGGTTGATCCATTCGTCATCATCACGTTGCGAAATCCAAGAAATCCGTGAGTTACCCACTAGTGCACTCCCAACAGGCTTATTCGGCTCCTCCTTATCGTCTCACAGTGAACGGCTCCGGACATCGATCGATAACACTGACGTACTTCTCTTCCGGTCGCATCAATATCAATAAGTGTTGCTCATTTTTCATATTCAAAAAATTTTTTGAATTTCCGTTATCCGTTACTGGACATAATATATAAATTAAAATAATTATTTTATGAGTTTGTAATTTCGCGGGTTTTCTTTTAAATATATGTGTACTGTATTGTCGCTGGAGCAAAATTTCTGATTTCAAGCGCGCCCTCGCCCCCGCGCTACGCTCGCGATCCAACCATCCCATCCCACTTACTTCCCTGCCGTTGCTTTCTATCCCATCGCCGCCATTTTCTGAAGCCTTATTTTGAATTTTGTATTATGTTGAAGAATTTATCTTGTTACTTAAAACTTCGCGTTTCAAAGAACAGTCAGTTTTGCATGTTGTTAATAGTTAGTTTGTTCGTTGTTAGGTGCAAATGCTGGCTGGTGGTGGCGGCGTGCCTCCAGGTGGCCATCAGTTCGCAGGAGGAAGCGGGGGACCAGGCACCAGAGTGAAGGTACCTAGTTTTTGTTTCTATATGTTTCACTGATGAATGTGTTATAAGGTGGAGGATGCGCTTTCGTATCTTGACCAAGTGAAAACGCAGTTCATGAATGAGCCTGCTGTCTATACTCAGTTTCTCGACATAATGAAGGATTTCAAGTCGCAAGTGTGAGTTAACATTATATTGTTTCTTTGGTGCAAATATAGTATATAGTTGAGTTATTATTTTCAGTATCGATACACCTGGTGTTATTACGCGCGTGTCTCGCTTGTTCCGCGGTCGCCCAAATCTCATCACCGGTTTCAACACTTTCTTGCCTCCTGGATTTGAGGTAGCTCAGACACAACTGCGTTTGTCATGTTTCACATCTTACTCAGGTACAAGTGGGAGCGCAAGGCCGTATCACCATCATGGAGCCGTCGGGGCGTGTGCAAGTGATCTCTGAGGGAGATTTGGAGGAGGATGCCAAGGAAGACGAGCCCATGGAAGAAGAGGAAGAGAAAAAGGTTAGTTGCACATCAAGTTTTATTTATTGTACTATGAAATTTAGGATCCTACACCTGCGCCGGCGGAAGAGTCGTCGTCGGAACCTCCTGCTAACTCGGGGCAAGAATTCAATCACGCTATCGGCTACGTAAACAAAATAAAGGTGCTTTTGTGCTGTTTTATTTACGTTTTTTTTATATTCCAGATTCGCTTCTCAGATCAACCCATCGTTTACAAGCACTTTTTGGAAATCCTCCACGAATACCAGAGCCAGATACAACTGAATGTAAGCGTTGTGTTTCTTTTATATAATTGGTGTGTGATTCAAGAACGGTGCTGCATGCGAGAAGTATGTGCTGGGCGCGATCGCGAAGCTTTTCAAGGACGAGCCCGATCTTCTATCTGAATTCAAGGTGAGCTGCACATGAACTTACACTGGTTATTGACTATTGTATTCTCATTTTAGAATTTCCTTCCCGACATTCATGGCAATCAACGGGAGGCGCCGGCGGCTCAACTTCAACAAGAAGAGGAAGAGGATGAATCGGACGAAGACGAGGAGGAAGATTCGCATACAGAGTCGCCCAAGCGGTCTAGCCCTATCAAGGTGTTTTTTTTTACTCTCATTACATGTTCATGGTTATGTTTAGCGTGTTGAGCGTGAAGTGTGGCGTCGTGGAACGGACATGAGGGATGCGGCGGCGGTGACTACCGTGGAGGACATTCAACTATTCGACAGACTTCGCCGTGCGCTCTCTCGGAGCCAGCACGAAACTCTCCTACGCCTCATGAATCTATATACTACTTCTCTCATATCTGCCAACGATCTGCTCACAGTGGCCAAGTCGTCGTTAGGTCAGTATTCCTTTTATTAAATATTATTCACTGTTTTATTCATATCCGTTTTAGAAGGCCATCCGCAGTTACTGAACGAACTGCGGGACTTGTTGTACAGTGCAGATGAGGGTGAGAAGACTAGTGGAGGAGAGAAGGAGAGGGGATCGGACTCGCCAGAAGGAAGGCAAGGAGTGAGTAGCGAATTGGCCCATCAGATCGACTACGCATCTTGTAGACTGCTGGGAGTCAGCTACAGGTAAGACGATAGGAAACGAAGACATTTTTTCTACAAATCTTGTATAGATCGCTGCCGGACAGCTATCAGAGGCCGGTGTGCAGCGGGCGGACGCCTCTCTGCTACGAGGTGCTCAACGACACTTGGGTGTCGTTTCCCTCGTGGTCTTCAGAAGACTCGTCTAGTGTCACTTCCAAGAAGACTGTTCACGAGGAGTTCATCTACAAAACAGAGGATGAGCGGTTTGAGGTACGTTGAATGAACTGAACGGAATGGATTTTGATTGATTACAGCTGGACATTATAATCGAAGTGAACAAGTACGCGATAGAGGCTTTGGAGGGAGTGAAGAAGAAGATGGCTTCGATGCGGGCTTCTGAGGCCGACAAGTTCAGGTGAGAACTGAGAAAGAAAGTATTCATATAGTGAGTAGGTTATGGGTACACTTTTTTTATTTCAGGCTGGATGAGAGGCTTGGCGGCGGTTCTCCTTCTCTGATGCTGCGTGCAGTGAAGAGGATCTACGGAGAACATGCGAGTAAGATGATAGAGGGGCTGAAGAAGAATCCTCAGCTCGCTGTACCCAAGGTGAGTAATAAAACTGTTATTTGCCCGTTTCCCCTTCATTATTTTCATTGATAGGTGTTGGACCGTCTGCATGAGAAGGACGCGGAGTGGAGGGAAGCTCAGCAGGAGATGAACCGGGTGTGGCGCGATCAGAACGAGAAGCACATGACTCGGTGAGTATTGGGACTCATGTACTCTTTACTCATCCAATTGTTTTATTGCAGCTCTCTGTGCCACCAGGCACTAGCCGTGAAGAACGCGGATGCGAAGCTGATCAAGGTGAAGACGCTGATACACAACATTGAGCAGATGTTCGACGAGAGACAGCAACGGTGCGAGGATGGGCTTGAACCCGACGAGGGGCCGCACGTCATCTGGAGGTACCCGAAGGAGAGGTGAACGAGTCGTGTCAGGAAGAAGAGGTGAACAGATATACTTTCAGGTCAGTTCTGCGCGACACGGCGGACATCATGATCCACTTTATCAAGCGACAAAGCAACTATGGAAAGGAGGAGAAGAGGCAGATGAAGAAAGCGCTGCGGAGGTTTGTGCCAGATCTGTTCCTGCAGCAGGCAGAGCCGATGAGCGATGCAGAGGATGAGGACGACGAGGAGAAGGCGAGCTGGCAGGGAAAACAGAACGATGAGAGCAAGCACACACACGACTCGGTCACTACCAGGTACGCGATAGACGACGACACGATTGCCACAAAGACATGTTGTAGGTATCGTTTGGTGTACGGAGGCAATTCACTGTTCGCCTTTCTCCGCATCCACAACATCATCTGCTCTCGTCTCGGAACGATGCGTGCCAATTGGGAGGAGCAGGTGAAGGAGTGGCAGGCGGATTGCGAGATCGCAGCTCGCCAAAAGGAGATATACACACGATTCGGAAAGGAACCCATGGCGCACGAACTCAATGCCAGTGATGTCAACCACGGACTTCATCTTCTCAAGGTGGGCTGGTAATAAGCTTAAAAAAGTACATGGTCGGTAATTGAATTACGTATTTGTTGCAGACTCCACGTTGTTCTCCGGAGCGCAACTACTCGCGTCTGATCGAGGAGATCAAGAACCTGCTGGACGGGCAGGTGGAGCCGACGGCATACGAGGATAACATTCGAGTCATGTTCCCTACGCTGTGCTACCTCGTGTCCACCATGGACAAGCTCATTCCGGTCGCCGCAAGACAGCTAGCCGGAGTGGTGAGTGTGAGAGTGTGGGAACATGTGATGAGTGTGTGATGGAATGAGCGCATGATGTGTTGTAGGTGAGTGACTGCGACCGCATCGAGGCCATCCCTTTATACAAGAACTACCGTGTTCATCCAGCGCCCGGCATCATGGATAGGGGAGGAGCTAATGAGAGGTGGGCGAGTGAAGGGAGTCGCTTATGCAGGCACTGATTTCAGGCGAGAACTGGAGTACGCTGCCAAGGCGGAGCAGCTGCTGAACAGGGAGAATTGTTTCAAGGTGACGGTGGTGGACTCGCTGGAACCTGTGGTGGGAGTGCAGCTGGTGGACACGGAGACGGGCGACGATGACGATATGGAGGAGGAGAAGGAGAGGGCCAGGCAGCTGCATGCCAAGGTGGAGAGTGCGGTAGAGGAGAGCGAAGGCCAAGAGGGAGGAGACACGGAGACGGAGGAGGGCAGGGACAAATTGCACAAGGTGAGATCGGACGGATCAGATTGATATATGATACTTTATATGTTCAGTCTCGGACGTTCCTGGCTCGAAATCTACGGATGCGAAACAAGAACATGGTCAACGAGACGACTTTCTTTGCCAGCGAATCGGCGCACATTCACGCAAGTAAGTTCTTTATCATTCAAGAAGATGTGATTCACAATATTTGTTGCAGGCACGTCGCAGAGCAACCGACATGCGCGGTGCTCGATAGAAGTGCTTCTTCGGAAGAGACCAAAGGGATACCACAAGACACGGGTATGTCATTCTCGTTACAATATGTACAAATGTATTGTTACTTAATCGCGCTTAGATGGAGCAGTTGGAACACATCAACGAGAAGAGAAACAAGAGAGCTCGTCTGATGCGTGAGGGACTTGGAGAAGATGGTGGTGCTTGGACAAAGCTCGCCGAAGGTACAATCAAGACTCTTGTCCGACATCCCAAGTTTAAGCACATTGTCTTCAACCGGTTCGTAATCAAGCCCAGCAAGTAACCTCTGTTGTGTTGTTTGTATACATTACTCGTCACTTTTTAGCTAACAATATTGTTGTGGTTGATGTTTTGTGCATTTTGTTATACTATTCCATTGCTCTACAAAATCTCACCATGTGTAATAAAGTATTTTATATCACGAAAAACGAGTGTCAATGTCAAATAATACAATGTGTACAAATGTTCGTTGATGCGGATAGAAAATCTATGGGCAGTGAAATTCTCGAGTAGACTACATGAATTTCAGAATGCATGACAAGTATGGCAGAGGCCTAGCAGTACATGCTCTCCGCTAGAGCGCTCATCTTCACCCGTACACCCACGAAGCGATCAAAGTACTCTGCCAACTCGTCGACGTGCGGATCGGCGGGACGAGCGGCCTCCACCGCGCAGCTGAGGTACTCGCTAGACTCAGTCCGACGGGGACGCAGCCCCAGGCGCAGATCATCCACGTCGCCCTCCAGCACCCGACACTCCGACAGACATGACTACAGAGTGGACGGTGAAAAATGTGAAAACAAGAAAAAAACACTCACGTATAGCGGATCAGGTGGTCGTTCACGACGGACGACGTGCGTGGTGTTGACTCGATAGGGCGCCCACCTTCGACGACGCTTCACCGCTCGCACCCGCGCATTCACGGTCGCACTCTGACAACACTTCATTCGTAATCAGCGTATTATTCATCATAAATAATAAATACCTTATTTTGTTGCGTCTTGTCCTCCCGTTCCCATCCGATAAACAACTTTCCGAGTGTGTCGATGGCTTCGTCGAGTTCGACCGACGAGCACGGCTCGCCCAATGGGATCGGAGCTCGCGATGCAACATTCGAAGGCTCACACATTCATATACTGCAAACGGTTTAATGTATATGTAATAATACAGTTACGCACAACACTAAAACATATATAATGAGGAGGGGGAGGCATATTGAAGATATTATGAGTACTTTGAGAACTTCGATTACACCAATTTTTTGTGCACTATTGAAATATATTATGAACGAAGTACAGCTAAAACGAAAATAAACCAACAAAAGGAAGTAAAATTTTGGACTTGGCAAAGAAAAAAGTCGATACCAAAAAATGATGTCATAGCATCAGCTGACGAGGATACGGTAATTTTGAGCCAGGGTGTTCGTTGCGGGATACGACAAGGGCACAAATTTTTGCAATGTTACAAACAACTCAACACGACTTTTGAAATGGTTTATTTGTAAATAAAACGAAGTTTAAAAAATATTATTAATATGTGTGTTAATATGAGCTTAGTATATATGAATAGTTAACAAACACTAATTATAATCATACTTATAGTGGGCCCGCAAATGAGTTCCACTCTTTTCATGAGAGGCGTTAGGGTGGTTAGACAACCATCAGAACCCCTTGGATGATGTTTTCAATTTGACAAAAAAATTGCGTGAGTAGACGAGATCGAACCCGCGAGTCACGCTTGCTAATAAGATAGACCATTACCACTACGCCACGTGGTCATGTGAGGAAAACATTGCAGTAGAGATATGAACAGCAAAAACAAGTCTTCTGTGCAATTCGTTCAGTATACGGTATGTTCAAAACCCACGATAATGTTTTCAACGAAAAATCCTGAGCTAAGTGCGAGTCTATTATAACTCGTCGTTAACCTAGTGCTTTCGTTTTCCATCTCATTTGGCTCCGAAGCTCAGAGAGATGCTTTCTCGGGTCGTTTTGAATAGCTCATAGCTGACTCCGCACTGCTCGAACATGTTGCGAGAAGCCTGGAACGCCGCTTCCTTCCGGTCCGTAAGGTACACTACGTGTTTCACTCCACACTGAATACGCGGTAGATGCAATGTACAAACTCATGTATGGAACAAACCTGAATGATAGCTTTGGCGCATTCGCAACACGGGAACAACGTGGTATAGACGGTGCATCCACGAATGTCCTTGAAAAGAAGTGTATACCGTACATGGTTTATGCTGATCGTACCGATACCTGGCAGTTCTTGTTGAGTATGGCGTTCAGCTCAGCGTGACACACGTACATTGTCTTGTTCTTCAACGGGTCCGGATCGCCTAGAAATGTAAATGTAAAGGATGAATTGATTGAATGCAGACCGACCCTTGCCCCACATGGCTACGTCGTCGTCCAATCCGCGCGGCATTCCATTATAGCCCGTGCCCACAATCACCTGCTCCTTGTTCACTATCACACAACCAACCTGTTGAGAAAGTCATTGAGAGAAACATGGTACTCGATCGTACCTGTGTAGAGGGATCTTTGCTGCGTTGAGCAGTGAGCAGCGCCACTCCCATGAAATAGTCATCCCAGTTTATATAATCAGTCCTTTTAGCTGAAAAGATATATACTTACGTGAAAGTGAAAGAAACCGTACGGACGTACCTGATTTGGAGGGAGATGTGTTGCCGTTCGCAAGAGACATTTTCGACATATCCTCCACGACCATTGTGAATCTGGAAAATGAAAATGTGTGATGAGCATGTAGGCTGAAATAAAACATAGCTAGGTCAGCGATAGATGAGAAGTGAGATTAGATACAGAGGGCGCCACTCCCGGTCGGATTGCCCCCCACTCACAGACGCGAACGCGAACACTTCTTCCCGCGCCCGCGCAATACGTTTCCGATACGCTCGAGGCAAGCTCATTGCATGGATAGATATAAAAAAAGAGTAGAAAAAAGAGCATTAAAAATCTCTATAAAAACAAGAAAATAAATACAATGCAATTCTTGTCTTTTCCCGCGCATTTGCTCATGAATTTCGCACTGTGATGTGCACAACACAACACTATAAACTGCGTGTGCAGCCGGCTGGCATGCATTGTCTTATGTGCCGTGTCATTTCGGGAGGACAATACCTCCGCATTCCGTCCTCTCCCGATCGCTGATCGTAATTTCAGCAGCTGTCGCCTCCGGTGTTGTTTCCAAACACCCGTGTGCCTGCTGCCTTTCTCGGATTATCCTCCCTCTCTTGACTCTATGCCAACCGCACCGGCTCAACCCTTCACGCCCTCCTCACCATTGCGTCACCCCTCGATTACGATAATTACGGTAATCAGAGGTGATAATGGGGTGGCTGGTCGTATTGTCGAGTGTTTTACAATCCCCTTCCTCGCATCATCTGCCTCCTCTCTTCCAGGCGGAGATGCGGCAAAAACCGTTTGATAGACGACGCAATCCGTGTATTATGCAAATACGAGGCGGCTTGAAAGACGGATTGATAGGGTGGAAATGGACAGGCGGACGCCTGGGATGAACAACCATAAGTAGGAGAAGCCTGATCTCCCTCGTCGCGTTCGCCAATTGACAAGTGATTTGCATATGAAATGCTCGCGATGCGCGCGAGTGACAGGACTGTCAACATGGAAGAAGACAGCTGACACACAACCAACACCTGCACATATACCCTCTTCCCATTGTTTCAGTTATTGTAGTAGCTGTTCAGTATAAATCCATTCAAGAGTTCATATTCTATTTTATGCAAATCCATGAGACAAGTCAAGTAAAGGTGGCGAGAGAATTCGATGTGTCGATGGTGGGGCAAGAATGCAATGGTGTCTACTCTTTGATATGATTGCCGTAGCTGCTATGAGGGTGATATCACAACGGGTCGAGATGATTAGAAGAGAGCGGAATGGCGGAGTGAGTGAAGAGAGAGAGGGGGGATTGGGCACAGCCGGGACGGTGCCTACCACGCAGCCATGTGGGGCTTGCTCATGTCACCCGTCGCATACAGAGTCGGCAGCGGCCTGCAAGTACTCGATGATCCCTCACACATGCAGTCTGTGCTCACCTGTACGGGTCCTCGTCGAACTCTGGGGGAGACATGATATGTGAGGATACGAGGTGGGTGGGGGAGAGTAGTTGTGTGGCGAGTCCGACTGGGATGCCAGTGGGGGAGCGTCGCTCGTCCATCTCGTGCAGTGTGTCGGAGGAGGGGAAGGGCGGCGGCAGCGGCGCGCTGTACACGTCCCCGCAGTAGAACGCCATCGGAGGAGGACCGCCGAAGTACGGCGCGGCCGCGTCTGCAACCACTCCAGTCAACCACCTGCCACTCGCCTCTCATCTCCCGCCACACCCGCCCACTCAAAACACTCAGCCGACTAATCGCGCGTGAAATGAAGCCGACCTGCTGGAAAGGGCATGTCGCCGGGAGCTCCGCCCATCTCGTCCCGCCCCCTCGCCCGTCTGCTCGGACGGTAGCCGCCGAAGCGAAGCTGCTTCATGCGACGCTCCTTCGAACGACGATTTTGAAACCACACCTGAAAAGACGTACTGATAAAACTGCTTGTGAATCGATGAGTTTGTGGTGACGTTCTCAGCTCGACATCTCTCAGCCCTTTGAATGACTATCGCTTCCTGCACCCGGTGCCAGACTACGGTAGACGGGAAGGGGAGAGATAGAGGCTATTTACAGCCGAAGAGGAGAGGGGAGGTGAGAGTGCAGACAGCGAGCGGAGAGCCGAGGCAGGCATACGGTAATTGAATTGCCATAGAAGGTCTCGTGGGGATGCGAGAGGGGGGGGGGAGAACGCAGGTGAATTATAAGAGGGAAATGAGAAGAGGAGCATGATCGGAGACGAGAGAGTGGATGGTGAGAGAGTGGGCTGAGTGAGAGACGGTGGAAGAGAGTGTGTGGGAGACGCAGAGAGTCGTACTCGCCTGTATGACCCTCATGTTGAGCCCCGTCTCCTGTGCGAGCTGCTCCCGAATGTGCCGCGTCGGCTTCGGAGTGTTCGCGAAGGCATTCTTCAACGTCTCCAACTGGAACAACCACTTTCTCTCTTTCCCTCTCCCTCCTTCTCCCTCCCCCTCTCTCACCCTATCACTGTAACCCCATTCCGCCGTAGCCAATCCAATTCATATCACCCGTTACGGGGGCTCGTTAGTGTATGCGTATACTACCTGTGTCTCTCTCTCTCTCTCTCTCTCTCTCTCTCTCTCTCTCTCTCTCATAATCCCATTTGCCGTCTCCCTCTACCGTACCTGCTTGGCCTTGATGGTGGTCCTCGGTCCGCGTCGCTTTGCCGCCGAGCTGTCGTCGTCGTTTGCCTTGTCGTCTCCCTCCTCCAGCCCCTCTCCCTCCATGTTCTCATCCTCGGCGTCCGATCCACACGGAGACCCCGCCGACACTGCAACCAGTCCCCTCTCACACACAGTCCCCCCTCTTTCAATAGGCCGCCGCTCGATAGACGCAGCCAGCTTCTTCCTCTCGGAAATTGTATACGGTTACCCATCCTTCCTCCCCCTCTGCCTCCATCACCATCTCTCTCCCCCCCTCTCTCTCTCTCTCCCCTCTGCAGGTACTCGTGTGCCCCTCTAGGGACTCTTCTCCCTCTCCTCCTAAATGGAATGAGCTTCTGACCGAGTGATGCCGCCATCCAGATATCGCCTCTCTCATTCACCCTCCGAATCAAGCGATGCCGGTGGAGAGATAATGAGCGTATGAGTTGCGGTGAAAGTGGCACACATGGGGAAGGAGCAGTGGCAGGGGAGCAGAAGGGAGCAGGGAGCAGAGGAGAGCATGAGGGGGAAGGGGGGGGGGGGGGGAGGAACACATGTGATACGACGGCGTGTGTACACTTGGGATGATCAGATGAGGTCTTTTCAATGCCCTGCCCGCCTATCTTTCTATTATCGCCGCGGGGCGAGAGGGCGGCGAGAGAGTGTGAGAAAGAGAGAGGGACAGAGGGCGGCTCTCCTTCCGGACCCTTTCATGGATGGATTAGAGAGAGGAGAGAGACAGCTGGCAGCAGGGGGCTATAATACTCACACAAGCAAACTACAGTACTCCCTCCACATACGGTGCTTTGAAACATACGAAAAGATAGAGAGAGGCATCGATATGCGCACATTCAACACCCATTCCACTCCCTCCACACACCTCATTTGCATATTGCAGACCTCAAGATATCCGGTGACAGCTAGCCCCTCTCTCAAAAAACAGGAGAGACAAATCGAATGGCGAATTGATTATATGAATCCACGAGGGAACGAAAGAGATAGAGATATAGATAGAGAGAGAATGCGCGAGTGAGTACCGGTTGACCCTCTTTGACAAGTGCAAGTAGATCAAAGCGACATGCAGATCAGCCTATCACTCCTCTCTCTCCTCTCTCGCCTCCCTTTCATCGCCTGTCAAATGCACGCACCCAACATCGATCCCCCTGGACACTGTGAAACGCGCTTCCACCTGTCCTTTCCTTTTCCATTCCGTGCAACTCGCTTTCACCTGCCGACGCATAGACATACCTGGGCGGGTGGTCGCACTGCTGTTCGGAGTAGTGCTCGCCGGCTGCGGTGTGCTCCCCACCGAGGCTGGAATGGAGCAGTGGAGAAGGAGCAGGGGAAGAACAAGAGGAGGAGGAGGAGCAGTGGTTACCTGTGGTGGTTGATGGCAGCGCGGGCTGTAGGGGCGAGAGCATTTCGACTCCCGCCCCCGCAAAGTCAGCCTCGCACACAAAGTGGTGTTCGTTCAAGATGTAGAGCTGCAACACGCCTCCAATTGATTCACTCTCTCCCAAGCCCTCGCGCGCTCTATCATATCTATCATATCAGTCCCTCTCTCACTCCCTCGAGGGAAGAACTCGCATGATGGATCGTCTCCTCCCTCCCCCTCTCTCTCCCTCCCTCTTCCTCCCTCTCTCTCTCTCACCTGCTCCCCAGTGTCGAGGGTGCGTCTGCAGACCGAGCACTGGAAGCAGTGCACGTGGAACACCTTGTCCCTTGCCCGTCGGACCAGGTCCGTCTTCTCGAGTGGTTCGTTGCAGCCGGCGCACCGCGTTCCGTACCGCCTGAATCCCTTGAGACTCGCCTGTGTGCTCGCGACTCACTTGACGAAGTCGTTCTTGCACAGGAGGAGTCCGTCTCGCGCGAAGCAGGTCGCGTCCATGGGTTGGAGGCAGTCGGAGCAGCGCAGACATGCCTGGTGCCACTGCTTGCCCAGCACCTGCGGCAGTGCGGCATGGAGCAGTCAGTCATCCCAAGGGGCCGCCTCTCCCCCACTCACTCACTCATTTATATAGCCAGCCCCATTTCTCATTTTCATTTTCTAATCACCAACTCAATTTCGCAGTGTGTGAGTCTGTGTGTGCCATATAGCCAATGTGTCACAAACAATTTCACCCGTCCGCCATTCGAGATAATTGGACCGCGGCGGAGTGAGAAAGAGAAGCAAATTGGACAAGGGGATGGCGAGGAGGGGGGATACGGTAAGAAGACGTACCTGGAGGACGAACTTGTCGTGGATTGGTAGCTGACAGCCGCCGCAGAACGACATGCCTGGTGTGGCTGGGGAGTGTGTGGGTGAGGGGGCGGGGCCGCGTCGCCCCCCCGCCGGCTGGCTCTACCGTAATCCCAGCCCGCGTGGGTGAGAGGAGGGACCGGAGGGGGAGCAGATCACACCACAGCACATGGTCCCTTTCTGGAGGGACACGGGCAAGGCTGTTTATCAAGCACTCACACCCTCAGCCTCTCCGGCCAAGTCTCATTACGTTTTTGCATCCACTCTCTCTATCCCTCTCGTGTAATCACGAGTATGCGAGAGAAGGAGAGAGCGGCCAGACAAGCAAACAGAATAGAAGCAAATTGGAAAGTGATTTCCGTAAATACGTTTTGTCGGATGGCGAATGGTAAGTACACTGTTAGTTTGGAACTCCATTTATAACAGACAACAATCACAACAGTACGAGAAAACGTGAGAAATTACACTGGTATACAGAATATCGAGAAAAACAAATCAAAATAATTTACGAGTCACATGAACAGACGAGGAAGTATTTACTCGGTCTGCCCCGGAGCCTGTTCCTTCTCCTTCTCCTTGGCTGGCTCCTGCTCCTGCTCCACATTGGCCTTCTCCTCCTCCTTAGCTGGCTCCTCCTCCTCCTTGACAGGCTCCTGCTCCTGCTCCACCTTGGCTCTCTTCTCCTCCACAGGGTGCCCCTCCTCGTCGCTCGCCTTCCTCTTGACCTCCTTGGACTGCTCCTTCTCCTTCTCCTCCTTCTTCTCCACCGGCTTTTCGCCCTTCTTGCGGAATGCAAACACCAGATACATACATACCGCCTCCCATTCGGAACGAGAGATCGAGCCCTGAAAACAAATCATAGTTTAGGGATGCGTAAAATGACTTGGTTCCCTTTTGCTGCCTTGACGCACCACACTGCTTCTTTCCTCTCCCTTCTGCTTGAGGAGGTCGACGAGTCCCTGCGCGTCTGCGTACTCCCCCTCCTCCCCCGACAGCTTGTTGCCCTCGGCTGCCGGGAACGGCTCCAGACCATTCATGCGACCCAGCAGACCGCGCCCGTCCTTCTGCAACATCATCATATATCCTAGACCGTTGTTGTATTCTTTTTATGAAGTGAATCAAAATCCATTCGATTCCATCAACCGCCCCTTGCCTTTTCACTCACCTCCAGATAGTGTTCGATAGCGTCGGGGAAGGAGCGACAGAAGACCAGCTCCAGGTCCAATTCCGCGCACAGACTGCAAGCAGACAGTGAGACAGGGGAAACAGACATCATGGAATGCAACTGACTGTTCGAGTAGAGGGAAGTAGGCGAGGAACTCGGGGCAGTTCACCTGCAAGGAGAGGGGTGGACGGAGAGTGGCAGCCCGTGGGACACACCTGCTTGTCGAGGAGAAAGTGGAACTTTGCCCCGAAGAGGGGCGCCGTCTGCAGCTGCGTCGTGTCCTCGAAGCTCACCTCGCACACCGCGTTCTTCATCGCCCCGTCGCCCGCCCGACACGACCACCTACAGAACGTGTTCCAGCATGGTGGACATGGTTAGATTGTTATAATGAACCTCGGATCAGTTCCCACACGCGCCGTCATCAGAGCGCTGCAGTGAATGGGTGCGTGGAGGAATGCGCGTGTATGATTCACTCCGAAGCATGTCTTGCCGCCGCCGTGCCTGCCACACGCACCTCATCCTCCCCTCCCTCCCTCTCTGACTAACACTACATTGATAGTCTCGGTGAACGGTGTGATTGTTCCCCCCTTCCTCTCTCTACCTCTTTCTCCTCCCACATCCATCACCCACTCTCGCCCCTCGGCGGCGCACCTTTACCTGCCCTCTGTTTAACCTTGTCACAGCAACACTCACATACGAAACAGTACGATTCCAGTCACATATCACTCAAACCTCGCAAAAACTCTTTTCGTAACTGTGGCAAAGGTGCGCGGAGGGCGAAAGGAAAACTCGAGTAGCAAAAAGTGGGAGATGAAAGGAGTGCGGTGGGAGAGTAGCATTGGATGGGTAGAGGGGATGACAGCGGGTGGTCGGGTTATGCAATTGCACAACCACACTCATTCCACTACATGATAAATCGCTGCGGAAGAGCAAGGACAACCAAATACCTACACTTCCTTTTTAGGGAAAGATATCAAAAAAGAGACGCGAACCGGGAGGATAGTGCACACACGAATCACAGATCGATGAAAACTCATCACTTTTTACAAGGAGAGGGAAGAGTGGGGACATGTCAAACCGAAACGGGAATGGGGAGAAGAAACGAACAGGAGGGGCGTACTGTAACTCACATGATTCTGTTCGCATCGGGAAGAGTTCCAATGAAGAGACCACCAGGACGGAGGGATGCGGCCGCATTCCTAGAAACACACAATCACACAATATAAAAAAAGGTAATTTTTCAATGTTCAAATACTCTTTCGTTGTTCATATATGACATGAAACAGACACAATGATCATGAAAATCGCAATAAAAATGGTATGAACCGTACTTGAGGAACTGTCTGGCGAGTTCTTCCTTCTCGAATGCGTAGTGGAGGGCGAACTGACAGGAGACGAGGTCGAACGGACGAGACGACGTCATCATCGGAGCCAGATCCATCTAGGAATCGAAGATTCCTCTCTCCCTTCTCCTCCCCTCTCATACCGTGCTGCAGTCGGCGGCGATGAACTGTGCGGGGAAGATCCTTCCCCTGTCCCTCTCCTTCATCTCCTCGTACCGACCCTTCGCCTGCTCCACAGACACGTCCGCAATGTCTCAACACCATCTCTCTCTCTCTCTCTTTCTCTCTCTCTCTCTCTCTCTCTCTCTCTCTCCTTCCACTCACCTGCCATGACGACGCTGTCTACATTGGCGATCTTCCACTTCCGCAGGTCGCCTCCCTTGCCGCACGCCAGATCCAGCACCCTACACATCCCATCCATCATACCACATCCACATCCACCTCCTACCCTACCCTACCCTCACTCGACTCACCTCGCGTTGCGGGTTCCGTCCTTGCGCAGCATATCCACAGCCTCATCTTAATTGCAAGTATAATAAGAACCGATTGATTTACAAAAATATATACTGACTGATGAGCATGCTCTTGATCCAGTTGTTGAGGTTGCGCATGTAGAATATCCTGGATTCGGCGCGCGCTCCGAGGCCGGCCTGCGGGACTGCGTTGTAGTGAGCAGCCACAGTGTCCGCGTTCCCACTCATCGAGAAACTACACATGCAATTGCATTCAATCAAGACACTCGACACTTCCAGATATTATACGAGACTCAAACTCGGCCAACGAGAAATCAGAGTGCACATCAACATGAGGAAACATTTATAATGTCAAGCTGTACATAGACAATAATAACAACGTAACAAAACAATCTAGGATGAGAGATTAGTCGTCGTCTTCGTCGCTGAAATTACAAGGATAAGAACATATAAACAAAAAGGTCACATACGAAGATGCGTCGTATCCGACGAGTCCGACGAGTGCGCCCGCCGGCTTGGCAGCTTCCTCCTTCTTCTCCTCCCCCTTCTTCTTATCTCCCTCCTTCGCAACCTTCGCGGGAACAGCATCTCCCGGTGTACTGCCACAATAGTATTGCCAAAGAAACATATCCGCAGCAGCTCACGCTTTTCGTTTGATGATGGAAGAGAGGAGGGAGGCCTGCTTCGACGGTTTTTTCTCACTGGGTTCCGCCGACACAGAGGGCCGGGCTGAGATGATCAAAACAATACAAAATATAATGTAACACACTTCTTACCAAGTGTCAACTGCGGTTCGCTCGCCTCGATTACCGTATTCCGAGCAGCGCGGAATTCGTTCAGCAGGCTTTTCTCCTCCTAAAAACCATCAAAATGATTATTATAAAGTTTCAAGAAACGGTGATAATGATGAGTAATGTAAAGGGTACCTCCTTCTTGGTGCGCTCTTCCTGGTTCTTGATGGTGCTGACCAGCGAGAGGAAATCGCTCTCGTCCTCATCGATACCACGCACCAGATTACCTGCATCAATGTAATCATCACCTAATTGTAACAACCAAAGTTTAGAAAACGTACGGAGGCTCTTTGCGTCGTCAATTTCGGCTTGCTTGGCCTCCTTGTTGTTTCGCAACTGCTCGAACAACGACAGGTTGCACACGGGGACAGCCGGCGCCTCTGGAATCGTAGGGAATATATTGGCTGCAGTGATGAAATGGGAAGAATAAAATTAAATAATTAAAACTAAAAGTACAAACCGACAGGGTCGTCCGGCTTGCGCACTCGCTCCCACTCTTCCTGCCTCTGCTGCCGCTCCTCTTCGATCTCGCTACTCGATACGAACCCACTCGACATGCCTATAAGTTATGTGTGTAAGGAAGGCAAGTAAGCAAGCAAACATAAAACAAAATATATTAAATTAATTCAATACTGGAAAAACAGCTGATTGAGAAAGACATCCTAAATTCGTTCATAGGAATTCGTACAATTTTAATGCTTTTCGCCCTAAATTTCATATATTTTTGGTTGAGATTGGTGTCGCTCTAACTAGTGTCATAACATAAGTTACGTCCAAGCAAATAGTTCAACGAAAATTTGCGTATAAATGAAAATATGGTTTGTCTATTTGAATTTTAATGTTTCGCGCCAGCTTGGTCCTGTGCAGATTTGCTCCCGCCCTATGGCGTTTTGCCAGAAACTGTTCAAAAAACATATGTTCACCTATTTTTGAAACATGTTTTAAAACTGAAATGGGTGCGTAATGTGTGTTATCAGTATGCAAATGTGTTACCATGTTGTTGTGAGCATTAACAACCATCTAGAAACTTGATTGTGCGATTGATTGATGATCCGGTATGAATCTTTCTTGCTCAACCTTCGCTACTGTCGTGCTCTTCTTATCCATCTGAATGTGTCATCTCGGTGCTTTATGAGGGTTGTTTTGTGGCGCGGAAGTGGTGTTGGGTGAAGTTTAACTGCGGCGGGATGGATGCGGGCTGACCCTTGGCTTGGCCCGTCTGCCATATCCCCGCAAATCCTCTCTCTCCCTCTTCTCTCTTCTCTCCCGTCTTCCACTCAACTCACCCACATACATTATCTGCCAACCACTATCCCAAAGCTATATACTCATTCCATTAGAACATTTCAGATGTTCACTGCTTTTTCATAGTAGTGTGTAGTGTCCATCTTTTTTTTATTTCATAACATTCTTTTTTATCACCTCCCCATTTGATATGTAATTATATTAAAGCAATATTATGTTTTACCAGTAAAAACGTTTGACCACTATAATGTATTCTATCCTAACAATACTCTTTTCCATTCTTTCGTCGAGGTAGCGGCTCTAGTGCACATTTCCGTTTCTCTCTCTTTTTCCACTAGCATTTTCGATTCGAACTCGTCTCCGTTTGATGGGCCTTTGACGTTTTTATACGCTTTTCGTTGATTTCAGAAGTAGTTACATGTGCTGTTCGAATACTCGCCTCTACTCGAATTAGGTGCTAATGTAAACGGTAAGTTTAGCGTGCTTCAATTGTTTATTCTTTCCATTATGTTGCTCACTTCTTTACACACCACGACGTCCTCTAGCTAAAGATTTCTGGTGTAACGTATGATTCATTCTATTCTGGGATGCTTTCCCACTTTCCACTGTTTCAGGGTTGTTCTACAAGTGCTAACATTCTAATTCTGCTAGAGCTATCGTCAAGATGGGAGATGAGGTGAGTCGCAGTCGCTTCAACGTTCAATCACTCGTTTTATTGTTTCACGGTCCATGTGTCTTTCTTTCTTTCGCATTGTGTATGTCAAACACGCCTCAGCTGAGCGCTCACTAACACTGCGAGAAAAAGGAGGATTAAAAGAATTAGGCGCGTTTAGGGGGCGCATAGAGCGTTGATCTGAGAGAGGGCACAGACAGCGAGAGTGGCGGAGAGAGCGTTGATTGGGGCGAGTGAGGGGGACAGATGGCAGGGAGAGGAGGGGATGACAAGCCGTCCCCTCACACAGGGGAGGCCACACAGCCACACAATACAGGAACGGGCACGGGTGGGGGTAGATTGATGGAAAGAGAACGGATCGTATCCTCCCATAGATAGTGATATGATGTGAATGCCGAGGACATTGAGAGCCTTTCCGACACTATAAAAAGCAACCAACGTGATGTGTTTGATTGCAGAGTGTGGGTGTGGTGAAGGCGGAGGACATCGCACACGTGCTGCGAGACGGCGTCGCCCTCCTTCCCGGGTGCAGAGACAGGTACACTCCTCGCCCCTCTCCTTCCTCCTCCTCTCGTACTGTTATGACTTCTCTCTCTGCAGGGGCGGTCGCGCGCTGCTCGTGTTTCCATCGAGGGAGCAGGCCGTGCACCCGGACCACATCCGCAATGTCCTCCTCTACCTACACACTGTCACCGCGTGAGTATTCTAATATACAATACACATTATGTCGGTCTCCTTCGTCTGACCTCCCGCATTCGGTGTCCCTGTATGTTATCGATCAATGCTGCAGTGATGAGGCCCGGGAGCGCGGCTTCGTGATAGTGGTGGACATGCGTGGGAAGACGACGTGGAACAACGTGCGCCCCATCCTCAAGGCCATCAACGTGAGTCCCCCTCCCCCTTCCCCCTATCCGTCTCTCCCCAGCTGCTCTGCGAGTCTGCCACTGTCCACGTCGTGCTCATCATCAAACCCGACAAGTTCTGGGAGAAGCAGAAGGCGCAGATCTCACTCGGATTCTGCAAGTTTGAGGTACGCCGATTTTGTTTATTTCGTTCATAGGAATTCTCTGAGTGTGGTGTTGTTGTAGGTGCAGTTGGTGTCCCTGGACGCTCTGCTCCGCCACTTCGAGACGACGCAGCTGCCGCGGCAACTCGGCGGCTCGTTCCACTTCGACCACGAGGACTGGCTGGAGACGCGGCTCGTCAGTTCCCTCCCCCCTTTCTCCCCCTCCTCCTGATGGTGTGTGTTGCAGGAGTTGGAGCGTTGGATCTGGCGTACGAGCGACGCGATGCGGGGTCTGGAGGAGCAGCGGAGACTACTCGCAGACCAGCCACAGCCCGTACGTTATGGTTCACTATTTGTTGTTACTGTCAATGCTGTCAGGTTGACGTTCCGACCGCGGACACGGCGATCCGTTCGCATTCGATAGCCAAGCGCACCCTGGCGTCGGTGCCCCTGGAGGCGATCCAGTCGGAGGCTGCGCGCGTCGAGGAGCGCATCTCCCGCCGCGGTCGCCCCCCCAACCCCGACCTCCTCGCCAGCCTTCCCCACATGCACAACCTCATCGCCAGCCTACAGCAGTTGAAGTGAGTGATCTTCGTTGTCTCATTGTATGTATGGATGTAGATCGGACGTGTTCGGTCACTGGGAGCAGCGGCGGTCGGATCTGGAGAACACGTACCAGCTGAAGCTGCTGGAGCAGGATGCGGACAAGGTGGGGGGAGGAGGGGAAGGAGAGAGAGAGAGAGAGAGGGAGAGAGAGAGAAAGAGGGAGAGAGAGGGAGAGAAATGGGTGGTTTCAGATGCTGGAGTGGTCCCGCCAGCACTGCGAGCTGCTCGTTCGATCGATGGGCGACATTGGCGGGAACGAGGCAGAGGCCGGCGACAGACTCAGACAGTTCGCAGAGTTCGTCGCTGCGGCACAGGTGGGACGAGTATTTCGTGTTGGACACACACAATAGCAAGATCGTACTTTGTGCTGTGTTGCACATTGTGATGGGATCATGTATGTTGCAGAACACGGAGGTGAACGTGTGTCAGATCTCGAGCGTGGCTGCCCGTCTGCGGAGTGGGGGCGGAGTGCGAGGGAGGGTCGACAGGGCGGCCCTCCAGATGCAGGACGAGTGGGCACGACTACAGGTACGCCGGCCATTTCACAATGATACATTGGTTGGCGTTCAGGACCTGCTGGCCAAGCGACAGAAGCTGCTCACGACGGCGTGCGGATTCTACAGGGCCACCCACACGGTGAGTCAATCTGTTTGACATCAATTCAATTCAGTTCAACATTTATCCGGTATCGCATTATGTGATCATAACTCAAAACATCAATCATTCACAGAGTAGCGCCGGGAAGCAAAATTCTTCCATCTTGTCGCATCAGCGTCCGCGGCCACACTCTTCCATTCCTCCTCGAGGGTCCTCCTATTGGTCTGGATCGTCTTCTTGAATTCGTCGCTCCACTGTAGATGGGGGCGACCGGCCTTGCCTTTCCTCGGCGGGTTCCAATCGATCACGCGTCGCGTCCATCGGTCATCGTCGCAAGTCATGATGCGGCGGGCGAACCTCCACTTCCTTGATCTCGCCTCGCACAGCACGTCTCGTAATCCTGTTAGTCATGGTATATCCTTGCACGGCACTTTGTTCAGCAGAGTCAACCCGAGCATCTTTCGTTCCATTCGTCGTTGAACAGTTCTCAGCTTCTGCAGGTCTTCTCTCCTTAGACTCCATGTCTCGGCAGCGTAGGTGAGTGCGGGAAGAACTGCCATCCGAAATACTTTCCTCCGCAGTCGCATCGGCGCACTCTTCAGCGTCAGGAACTGGCTATGGCGGAAGAAAGCGCCCCAGCCAGCCTGTATCCTCCTTGTCACCTCCACATGGTCGTCGGCCAGAAAACTAAGAGAGCGGCCCAGGTAGACGAGTTTGTTCACGTACTACTCCACTTCTCCTCCGTCCAGCCTAATGCTCTTCTTCGGCCCGTTGCTCATGACCACCGTCTTCTTCCTGTTCACTTACAGACCGTAGTCGCTGCTCTTCTCCGCGAGTTCCTCCAGCATCCTTTCTGCAGCCGAGGCCGAACGTGCAAAAAGGATGATGTCGTCAGCATAACAGAGATGAGTCAGCTTCTGTCCTCCAATGTCCAGTCCGGCTCCAACGAAGTCGAAGTTCATCTTTGCACAGATTTCAGCAAGCACGCAGTTGAACAGGTGAGGAGATAGCGGGCAGCCTTGGCGCACACCTTTCTTCACTTCGATTTCGGTCGGTGTCCCTCGAACGTTTACTTTCGTCTTGCCATCGTTGTAGAAACTTTGCAGCAGTCGAATGTAGGCGGGGTGTACTCCACATCTCTTCAGCGCCAGCCACGTGTCGTTGTGCTCGATGGAGTCGTAGGCCTTGGCAAAGTCAGAATCATACCCCTAATGTATCATACCCCTAATGTGCCCTGTTGGACATGTCATAATGCTTGTCCAGTATTTCTCGTCTCTGTCTGGCTGGCTGGAGGCTCCCGGGGTGGATCCGGGAAGCGTGGATGTTCGGGCGGCCGACAAACTCGAGGAGGCCATCCAGCAACACGAGCGGTTCTGGGATACGGTAGAGGGCACCTACGCCGAGGTGGGTTTCATTGTTACATCCGTTTTGCAATGTAATAGGAGGAATGCCTTCGATTACTGTATGATCTACTCTACAAAAACCTCTCGTGTTCAGGCTCACGACTGTGGCTCTCAGTTGTCGCAGGCTCTGCGGGGGGCGGACCTGGACGAGTCTAGTACGCGGGAGCAGCTGGCCAGACTTCAGAGGGCACACAAACAGCTCCACTCGGTGTGGAGGGAGCGGAAGGTGGGGAGGGAGGGAGAGGGGGAACGGGGGCTGATGGTGTGTGTTGAGGTGCGGCTGCACTCGCAACTCGCCCTCATCGCCTTCCAGACGGACACCCAGTTGGTGGTGGAGTGGCTGGAGCAGCACGGAGAGACATACCTACTCAAGAACACCGCCATAGGTACGGGCGGGGGAGGGGGAATAGGGATTGTACATTGCATGGCACATGTCGCAGGCGAGACGCTGGAGCAGGCGCGCACTCTGCAGAGGAACCACAACCACTTCCGGCAGATCGCGCGCAACACGTATGTCAACGCCAGCAAGCTCTTCCAGGCCAGCAAGACCATCATAGAGTCGGGTGAGTGGGCGGTGCATGGAGGGGCGGAGTCT
>CAWZYM010000020.1:1385000-1585000 GCA_963966185.1 Rhabditoides inermis | reverse complement strand
TGCAGATCTGGGCGCGCAGCTGGATACTGCGAGCAGCTCGGGAGTTTCGTCAGTGTCTGGCAGGACATCGGGTAGGGAGGAGGAGGGGGAGGAGGGGAAGACGGGGGCGGTTGCAGTGTCCGGTCGCTCGTCGAATGCGAGTGGCGATCGTCTGTCGAGGGACGCGGACAGTCTGGGGGCCGGCAACGGACACAGGTTCTCCGTCCACTCGGCCAGCAGTGGAGAGGGCGTGGTGAGTAGGGGAGAGAGAGAGAGAGACTGTGTAATGTGAGTGATTATGGTTTTGCATTTGAACGGGGATGATCTGCTATTCGCAACTGACTGCAATCGATTTGGTGTGTGATCATTGGATGCGTGTGTGTTCATTTGCATGTGCACTCGTTGAACGCGAGTTGACAAGAGTGTGGGAATGTGATTGGTGGAAAAGGGGATAGTGTGGGAAGACAAACAGGGAAAGGAGGAAAGAGAGGGCGAGGAATGAGACATCTCAACTCCCGCTGCGAAATGCGTCTGATCGCCGCTACTCGATTGAAATCACACACTCGCTTTCACCATCCTTTGATCTTTCTCTCTCTCTCTCTCTCTCTCTCTCTCTCTCTCTCTTTCTAATTTGAGAAATGGCGTGGCAGTGAGGGAGAGAGAGTCGCGTGTATTTGTTTGTTTGCACGTCGAAATTTGATCGGCCACCTCCGTTTCCCCTCGCATAGAGCAAAGGGTGAGGTGAGCCCTCGACCGGGCACATGCAAGCGATCTGTCTCTCCTCCAACACTATCATGTGTGTGCGCAGTGCGCGTGAATCATTGTTTAGAATGTGCGAGTTGTGTGACGGGCAATAGCCGACGGTGCAAGTGTGGAGGGAAATGAAGTCGGCATTTGCGACCCTCGCGTCAGAGATCGCATAGACAGAGAGAGAGGGAGAGAGAGAGAGAGAGAGAGAGAGAGATGGGGGAGAGGAGTGCAGCGGGAACGAATCTGGGCAAAAACTTGCCGGACGGGCGTCACACGTGTCCTGGTCGCTGTCGCTCAACCCGCCATCTCACTGCTCTTGTTCACTCGACTGCAGTGCACCGAGAGGGAGTGAATGGAGGGAGGGAGGGAGGGAGGGAGAGAATGAGGTCCTCTCTCTTCTCGCCTTATTAGCCATTCCTCCCAGGTGACTGGGGGAGGTCACTGTGTTATGACTGACTGGAGGCTTGCTCGTTGTTTTTGCCGGACATCACCCCTCGTAGCATGCTGGAATGCGTTGACGTCACTTGGCAGTGGCTGTGGCTTGTGTGATGGCTGTGGCCGGCTCCCGGCTGATCGGGGGGATCGATGTGTGGGGCGGGGCGATCGGGGGGCGTCTGTCGCCTGCGATCGAGCGAGCTGCCAGCCGCCCTTCCCTCCCTCCCCTCCCCTCCTCTCATCCCCACACGCAGCCCGCCAGCCAGCACACCGAGTGTAAACCATTCCTGCTCCTTGCCATTTCTTCTCCATCTCGCCTCTCCGTCTCCACACTCTTTCTGTCCGCGCCAGCTACAAGAAGCCAGCAGTACGTCGTCGTCGCTGCTGTGTTTTGCGAGTGATCGATTGATCGGCAGTAGTGGCTGCGATGTCGTGCGGTGGATG
Organism: Rhabditoides inermis; assembly: GCA_963966185.1. Classification (NCBI taxonomy): domain Eukaryota; kingdom Metazoa; phylum Nematoda; class Chromadorea; order Rhabditida; family Rhabditidae; genus Rhabditoides; species Rhabditoides inermis. Next base: position 1,583,392 of record CAWZYM010000020.1, on the reverse strand, counting down.
GATTCGGCAGCTGGTGTGCTCTAATAAGGTGAGAAGGGGAGGGGAGTGAGTGAGGAGAGGGGAAGGGGAAGGACGGAAGGGAAGGAGGGAAGCGGCGGGCGGGCGGCGAGACCCCGCCCCTCTCCGTATTTGTCCCGCCCCACACTTGATAGAGCTGCGTGTTCCCTTGCTGGTTGTCGTATTGTGGCGGCTGTCATGTTGCAACACTCCAAGTCGTGGCGTGTCATCCGCACCCGCACCGGCAGTCTGTATTCGCACGCGCGCAACAAGCTCACTTCCTCGTTCCGCAGAGACAGATGCAGCCTCTCCCCGCAGCCCAGGGGCGCATCCTCACTCGTCTCACTGGTAGGCAGGCAGAGAGGGAGGGAGAGAGGGAGAGAGGGGGATAGGAGGATCAAACGAGTTCCCATCGCCGTTTTATTACCGGCGAAGGGCGAAACCTTTGTGTATAGATGTGTTTATCTCTCTACACCTGCGTGCGTGTTTCATAGTAGTAGAGAGATGTAGAGAGTGAGGCAGGCTTCCGCTATATTCTCTATTCTCTCCCTCTGTCTCACTGCTTATTGGGAGGGATAACGAATTCCTTGGAGGCCTATATCACTAGCAGCCGATAGTAATAAGCGCCTGCGTCATCGCTAAATTGTGTTTGTTGCGACAGTTGTGGTGGTGAATCTAGTATAGATTTATCTCTCACTATCAGCGAAACAATTTCCAGTAAATGCGCGTGAGTGCATGACACAATCATGGCGTTGCTTGGTGTTGTCGTAGCCCTACGGTTGCCGCATGATTGGAGATTGCACATAGCAAGCGTGGAGGGAGGGAGGGAGGGAGGGAGGGAGTGGATAGAGGGATGATGCGACTTGTGACTACACACACACCGCATTCGCCTCATTCACACTTTCTCATCTCTCCCCTCATTTGTGGCGGCCTCGGTGCGTATAAGCAGCGACACGTAGTACGTAATATGCAAATAGGGAAACCGAGAAGGGTTGTCAGGGCGCGCTTGCAGAGTTGCATGTCGATTAATCGGATAGGCGAATCAAACTGGGGGGATTATGTGAGAGAGGGGGGGAGGAAGGCATAGAAGGTGGGTTGCGTGTAAACACTGACGGAAATGATACATGTCTGAAGCTGTGAAGAGTGAATAGAGATAGGGGTATGAGGTGTGTAATTGAGGGATGTGCGTGAATGGCTTCCAATTATTTCCTCTCGTCGATTGTTTTGTCACATTTGTTGTGGTGTGGTGCAGAAATTGCTTTGCCTTTCTCCTTGTGTCTCCTTTTGCCGTGTGGCGATGGAGTGTGTTTGATATAGGCAATGAAATGAAGTGAGAAGGAGGAGGAGGAGAGAGAGAGAGATCGCCTCTTCCACTCCCAATCCATTCCCACTCCAACACCACGCATTGTTTTCGCTGATTTTGTATTGTTGGCTTGGAAGAAGAGAGTATTATGAAAGTACAGCGAGAAGAAATGACAGAGACTGCGTGAGGGGCAGAGGGCAGGCTGCACTTTTATTGACTGCTGAGAGTGAGTGTGAGAGTGAGAGTGAGAAAGATCCCCTGACACGTTTGTTGCACACTCCGAAACACAGTTTCACACTCGCAAACGCGTAACTTGATTACAAAATTCGAATTATTAGTTACGGGAATCGGGAAATATATAATTTAATTATCGTGTTATCGACGACCTCGATATTACTGTCGTTGCGGACTGAAGCTCTTGTGATGGTGGATGTATGTTATAATGAGGGATGGTGACTCATTGGTTGGAGTGACGTCTGAGAAAGAGAGAAAGAGAGAGAGAGAGAGAGAGAGAGAGAGAGAGAGAGAGAAAGCAAGCGACTGTTTCTTCTTAGGGATTTATTTTCAATTATTTTGCTGATTGAACACGGGTTTTGTCTTGTGATTGGGTTCGGTGTTAGGTTGAGAGGTGAGAGGTGATTATTTTTGTAAAATGGAACGGGGGAAGGGGAGTGATTGGGGACCATTTTCTATTTTCTTCTCATTGCAGCAACCCACCGATCTCTACACTGTGTCTGTCGATTTCGATGCCACCTCGGATGGACAGCTCTCCGTGCGCAAGGGTGAACGGGTCGAGGTGGGTAGAGGGCGGGGGGGGGGGAGCTGTAAGGGGCGTGGCTTGACGTGGTGTCGTTTCAGGTGTTAGAGGGTGAGGGTGGCAGCAGCTCGACTGGGGAGTGGGTGGAGATCAGTGTGGTGGAGGATCCTGCCAGGAGGGGAACCGTCCCCGCCTCCATTCTTCTACCAGGTACAAATACTTTGCCACTTTGTATTTTATATTTAAAAACAAATGTTTTTCGTTGATTTTGATTTTGTTCAAAGTACTGCATCTAAAGTGTGTGATTTATGGGCGCGATTTCAGCGCTCTTGCCAGAGCCCCAGACACGCAATATTGCACGAATCGTTTAGAGCATTTGCGATGATAGAATGTGCAATAGAGTGGATGAATGCATATGATATTTGACAAATGCCGGCACGTTGTGCTGCTGAAAATCTCTCACCTTTCTCATTCTTGCTCTCTCTCTCTCTCTCTCTCTCTCTCTCTCTCTTTCTCTCTCTCTCCCTCTCTATCCTTCCCGCCAGATATCGTTTTGGTGTTGAATGGAGAACTTATTGAATTGAAAAGGAAAGCGAGAATGAAGTGGGAGGGAGAGAGGGAGGAGAGATACTAAACTGCCACATGTACACAAACCGAGAGATGCTGATCCGTGGCTGCGATCGCTGGATCGATTGCGGGACGAGAGAGAGAGAGAGAGAGAGAGAGAGAGAGAGAGAGAGAGAGAGAAGAGCGTGTGCATCAGCTGCCGCTGTGTGTGTTTCTGTGAGAGGAGGGGAGGGTAGGCAGGCGGTCTGTGAGAGGGGCGTGTCCGGGCTATGGCGGCGGAATGCGTGAGAGGAGAGAGAGGAGAGAGACAGGGCGAGAGGGGAAGGGAGAGCAGTCTATTGCGAGGTGGTGTCGGTGGAATCGGCCGCCTCCCGTGTCGGCCGTGTCCGTCAGCCCCTTCCCTTCCCTTCCCGTTGTGGCATGCGTCGGGCTGCCACGATTGAGCACCGTGCGGGTGTGAGCGAGGAGGAAAGCGACCTCGGCTCCCCCTCCCTGCCCGTTTCCCACTCCAACTCCAAACACAAGCGCTGGTCCTTTGCGCTCAAGCGAAAATGGTTCTCGTCGTCTAGCAGGGAATCTGGCAAGAGCGCTGGCAGCCCGGTGGGCAGCCCGCCTGGGCCGTTTCCCGGGCTGGCCGGGCCGACCCGGACCCAACTGGGCAAGCAACCCTCTGGCTCTGCAGACCAGCCGAGCGGCAGCACCGACCGACCAAGTGCGGAGGTGGGCAGCAATGGAAAGAAGAAGAGCTTACGGTGAGTGTTTATCATTATTGTTTTCTTTTTGTATCCGAGCTATTATTCTGTTCTTATTCTTGATCTGCCTTTTAATAGCTAGCTGTCTGACACTCGATTACTCATTTTGTAGCTCTGTCCATGTGTTTCTTCCCACATTCGCATCTCATTTGCAGCCTCCTTATACAACATGTGTGTTTTGTTGACAGAGTAATAGGTGGTCTGAATGCATCTCTCCTCTCTTCCCCTCTTTCTCTCTTTTAATGGGTGGTCTCTCTCATATCCGCAATCTGCAAATAGGTAGGCTGGATTTTGGTAAACAATACGTTGTGAGTAGGATGATGGGAGGAATATGGAGATAGGGAGGAGGAGAGTTGGGTCTTGGGTAGTGGGTAGTGGGAGTGAATAGCATATGGGCATGTCTCTTGCGTGTCTCTCTCTCTCTCTCCCAGGTGTTGTGAGGTATTTCCTCGCTTCCTCCTCCGACCAGGTTGTCTAATTGTCTGCTAATGGCTGTGAGGAGAGAGAAACGAAGGAGGAGAGAGGAGGGTGGAGGCGTCTTTCTTCTGCCTGATCAGAGTGGCTTTTGGACGGTGTGCAAATGAAGCTGCGCGCCCATTCCTCTCTTTCTCTCTTTCTCTCTCTCTCTCTCTCTCTCTCTTTCTTTCTTTCTCTCTCTCCTCTTCTTGCATCTTGTTACTGCCAGCAGTGCATTTATCAAGAGGCGAGGGGGTTCGGGGGTATTGTATTCCTCTCCTCTCCCTCCTTCTTTCCTCATAGATCGACGAGGTTCTATCGGTTGTGTTATTCATATTACAATTACAGTGTAGTGTTTTGTAGTGCGACATTAGGTGTGTGCGAGAGATAAGACGAAAATGAAGACGGATGAGACACAACCAGTTCTGGCGTGTACTATGAAGGAGGGGGGGGGGGTGAGATGGTAAGGAATGGCAGTGGCTACTGGTTACTGACTGGACTGTGATCGGATGGGAGACGGGGGTGGAAGGACATGGGAAAGATGGGAGAAAGCGGGGTTATCCTCAAGTATCCGCCGACTGATGGAAGAAGAAGAAGAAGAGAATCAAGCAACGCTCAAGTAGTGACGAAAGTAACCAGCGGAGAGAGAGCGCGCAGAGAGAGTGCGATTAGAGGAGGCGTGAGAGATGCGTGGAGATAGACAGTGTATGTTTTGTGGAGGGTGCAGACACGCGAGGGCTGATGTTTGCAGAGTGCTTGGCGTTTCTCATGTGATGTTGGCTGTGGCTGGCGTGGTAGGATAGCCGTGTCGAACCCGTGTCCGACACATGGTGTACCACGGACCACGGTGCGCCAACAGAACAGTGAAGATGAAGATAATTGAAACGTATCAAACATGACGAAATCAAAAGTAGTATTTATAGAACTTCTGCTTATAAGGCGATTTGGTTCTTTATTCGGTGTTTTCATTTCTGCAAAACGTTCTGTGAGTAGCGAGGATCGAACCACTTCGACGCGAGACCAATACACTACGCCATAGGTGTATGAGCGTCTGCGAGATAGAAATATGAACGTCAGGGTTAGGTTATTCTACGATAACGTTTTCACCAAAAAAAAACTGATTTTGCACGTAATGTATGTAGACATAGTATGGCGAAAATTGTGTATTTTAAAAAAAAGCAAGATGCTAGGAATATTATACTCGGTCCATAACAGGTCTTTCGTAAATAAAATTCATAATGATTTAGAAATAATTCTGTATTCAAAAACCGTACAGCCGTACAGCTATGTCTGGTCGTTTGGAGTTCACGCAAATCCTTTTTTCGCGAGCGGAAACCGTACAGGTCTGTCTTAGATGGACGTGGTTTAGCAGTTAAAATAGAAGAAATTTTAATTTCATTGTCTGATTTTGATTATTTGTCCCTTGAATGTGAGGGTGGAGTGTGGGCTACAATCTAATGCCCACCTGGCCTATCACTATCACTCTCACTCTCTTCTTTCTTCCCTTTTCCACTGGGCACCCTGTAATGCTATTATAGTTCTGTGCTCGCAATAAGTTGCGCGCGGTGGGGTAGATCAGAGAAAGACGGAGAGTCAGTTCTCAGCAATAGCGCGCAAAACAAGAGAGGCAGACGGTTATGGTACCGTGTTTCGAACTGCAAGCGAGGTAGATCGGAAACTATCGCTCTGGCGCAGGCTATAGTACATGTTGTCGTGTCGTTTTGGCGGATGATTTCCGAGCCTCTATTCAATCCCCACACGCTTCCCATCTAATTTGCCAACTGTGCCTCTGACATTGTCATGGCTTCAGTGAGCGCATATTACAGACATCACCACAACATTGCATCACTTTTAATGGTCGTTCGGAGTTTACGCAAATCCTTTTGTTTAGAAGGATGATGATTTTTGTGCGGAGAGAACGGCTTTGAGATTGACTTGTGACAAGTTTGTGATGGCACTCAGTTAATGTGTCTCTGGGCTGCTCTCGCTTAGCCTGCCCCCTCTGCTATCTCAATAAGGAGGGTGAAGGAGGGAGGGAGGAGGGGAGGGGATAGAGAAGATTGCGGGGCGAGTGCGGGTGAAAGAGGATGGAGAAGGGGAGGGAAGAGGGGGGAGGAGGCGAGAGGAGAGGCATCCTCTAATCCACTTTCCAATCACGGAAGGCGACTCAACTGCCCGCCGGCCCGCCCGCCGGGGCAAAGCCCCTCCTCCCCCCTCCTCCCCCAGCCTCCCCGCTCTTCACAACTCGTAATCATATCTGTCCTCACTCCCTCCATCCTAGCAATCACATTGTCGCATTGTTTTGTCGCCTGATGTGCGAGCGCTGTTCCCTTTCGTCTGTTCCGGGTGTGAGTGAGTGAGTGAGTGAGTGTGTGCTCCTCTCTCTCCCTCTCTCTCCCTCTCTCTCCCTCTCTCTCTCCCTCTCTCTCTCTCCCTCTCTCTCTCTCTCTCTGGCTGTGAATGATGGCTGAAGGCTGGGTGGTGCTTCGGGTGTTCGCAAGTCGAATGGCGAGTAATTGCCAGAAATTGAGAGGCACTCCCGCCTATTGATCCCCCTCGACTCTCTCCCCTCTCTGCCCGTTTCTTTGTCCCTCTCCCTCGTCTCTCTATTGGTCGTATCCACGACGATGCCTAATTTGTAAGCGATATCATAATAATGTGTCCCCTATGAGCCTATCTCTCGTGGCGACAGAGAAGAGAGAAGGAAGGGAGGAGGGAGACATGGGAGGTAATCATTTGAAATGGATATGGTGTTGAGTGAGGGGTGAGGGGTGTCCCTCGCGGTCCGTCTCTGCTCTCCACTCACCTCATCTCCTCGCGTCTTCTCTTTGTATTGTCATCATCTCTGTCGTCGGCTAGTCATCGTCTAGATGTTTCTGGACCGCGTGTTCCCTCCTCCTTCCCTCCTCCTTCCCTCCTCCTTCCCTCCGCTCTTCGCTCTCCGCCTCCGATTATATGGTGTTTCGGGAGTGTTTTCATGGTATGTGTCAATACTGCCTTGTCAACACTCCCCTTTCTCACTCTCTCCTCTCACAGCAATTCTTTCTTTCTTTCCCTCCCCATCATTTCTTCCAGCACTCGCTCGTCGTTCGCCACTATTACAGCATCTTTAATAGTCGACGGTCATTTTCTACTCATCCTTGTGTTTGGTAGTAGAACTTTACGTCAATGATTGTTGTCGTTGGGGTCAATTGTGGTTGGGTAGTGTTTAGAGTGGAAGATGGCAGGCAGGCAGGCATGCAGGCAGGCAGGCGGGTGCATGATGATAGAGTGTGTGGATGAGTCAGGGGTCGTCTTCTCGGCATGTCGTCTGTGCATCTCCGCCATTCCACCGTCTATCTCGCCTGCCCGCACCGCCGCGCCTTCCACTCCGGTTTTCCAGTCGTCGTCCTTTGCCCTGTCTCGGCTCTCCTCATCCGCCCGCACTCTCGCCCCTCTCTCGCATCCTCTCTCTCTCTCACGGTTTTCAGTCGGCGGATCGTTTGAATGTGAATGAATCGTGTATTCTCTTCTGTCCACATCATAAAATACACACGCACCCCGATACTTGGCGCTCGTCCTCCGTCGTCGTTCCCTTGTTTCTATTGGCTGATCCGAAACGTGACTTGCTGAGTGTTTGGAGCGATCGGATGGTGTTGGGATGCCGTGTTCGAATGTGGTTCGTCGAGTGAAGGACAGTGTGCCTAGAATGCGGTGAGCCCCTCCTTCTTCTTGAACGTCTTTGCCGGTTTTGCCTTGGAGAATAGTTGTCTCCCACAGATGAAATGACTCGAACACGTTTCGCAGTCATGTTATATTTGTGAATGTGTTTGCTATGTGGAATATGGAATGATGTGTGGTAATGACAGGTTTGAAACACGGCTTTCGTCACGGTGTGAGAGAAAGAGAGAGAAGGAAAGAGAGAGGAGAGAAAGAAACGAGTTGATTAATCCAAGCGGGTCTCTCTACCCTCCCTTCTTTATCTATGTCTTTCTTTTCACTACTCGCAACTCGCTGAGTGAGAGTGAGGAGAGATGAAAGAGTGTGAGTGTAGTGAGTGAGTGAGTGAGTAGTGAGTGGATGTAGAGGAGAGGAGAGGCAGGGAAGGAGAGACAGGCAGGCAGGGGATGGGATGGCCGAATTGAGTTTCGCGCTTCTTCCTTCCCCTTCCCCTTTGCATTCCTCGCCCGCCTCGCTCCCACTTACTCCAATATAATATAAGCCCTCGAGCAAACTCAAATCACCTAACCTAGCCACAATCTTCTCGGTATTCGGTGTGATTTGTGTTCATAGTGTCATGGATTCTCGCTCCATCTCTCTCAGCGTTCACCCTTCCTTTACTCTCTTTTCTCTTGAGATTTCTTTGGGAAATACTCTCGATGTTTGAGTGACAACTGCGTTTTCTTCCTATTCAACTTACGTGTTCGTTTTTCAGCCGCATCTTTGCACCGTCTTCCGGAAAGACATCAACGGCCGGCCCCGCCCCCTCTGTCCCCGCCCCCTCGAGCAACAATCCCTCGTCGACAGCCGAGTCGCTGTCGCAGGTATGTGTATTACTGGTTTGCCGTGCCCCGTGCCTGTGTGAGCGCGTCTCATCAACTGTGAATCAATGTGTCTTCTCATTATTCTTGGAATGTCCTCTCTCCCCCTCCCCGCTCTCTCTCCCTCCCTCGCTATCTCCCTCCCTCACCTCTCTCTCCCGATTATAATGAGGTGTGCGTGCAATGTGTGCGGTGATACTCATCCAATCGCAGTGCTTCCCCTCCTCCTCCTTCTCCCCCTCCTCAAGACTTCTCCCTCTCCCTCCTCTGCTCCTTTGATGATTGTTCGTATTCATTCTCTTGTTCTCTCCATAATCCCTCTCTTCTCGTGCGTGTAGTGTATTGATAGGTGCGCGGTGTGTGCTCCCTTCCTCCTCCTCCCTTCCATGCCTGCTGCCGAGGCTGGGTTGAGATGATGATGATTATTTGAATGAGCGTTCTCTCTATCTCTTCCTCTCTTTCTCTCGTCCTGAATAGAGTGAAGGAGCGTGGAGTTAGGGGAGTGTGTGGTTCTCTCGCCTTCTCCCTCCCTCTCTCCCTCTCGTGTATGTAGACGTGCCTCGTGTCTTCGGATCGATAGGCGGTCGGGGCGCGCGCCTCTGTCTGCCCCTCTCGTTCCGCCCTCTCTCTCGCCTCGCTCTCGCCTCGCTCTCGCCGTCTCGACTAGCTGTCTGGGTGCTGGCTGTTTTGTTGTGGCTTGCTGTGTCTCCGTCGACCCACCTCTCCTGGTCTCACACCCTCCCCTCCCCAATCCCCCCTCCCTTCCTTTCTCAAAACACTACCTTATTAGGTTTCGCCCGTGTTTTTTTAACCCCTTTTCTCTCCCTCTGGCCTGACTCGTTGTGTTTCTCGTCGTCTCAGAATTGGTTGTCGTCGTCTTTCTTCCATATCCATATCACCATAACGTCGTTCCTTCCATCTCTCTCTCTCTCTCTCTCTCTCTCTCTCTCTCTCTCTCTCTCTTCCCTCACACTATGGCGTGAGTAATGTGTTTATTCTGTGCACTCTGATTCCGGATATTCGTGTGATCGGGGCGAGAAGCCAGAGCAAAAAACAGTGATTCATTCTATTGCGCGGTCTCCATGCACGATGGATGAGATAGAAGAGAGATAGAAGAGAGATAGAAGAGAGATAGAAGAGAGAGAGAGAGAGAGAGAGAGAGAGAGGTGGGGAGGCACATTTATTGGTTGGTGTGATGGAATGAGAGAGTGATGAGGTGGAAGAGGTGTGTGTGCGTGGTTGCCCTGTCCCGCTTCCCCCGCTCCCTCCCCTCGGTATTTCGTCGCCGACTGCGATTGGATGTGTGAAATGGAGTGTGATTTGAGTGTTGCGTGTGAGTTGGAAGGGCGTTGACGCGTGAGGAGCAGCGAGGGAGAAGGAGCAGGCGACCACTGCTCCATTCACTGCTCCGCGCGAGCCTATACTCCCTCTCTCCCTTCTCCTTCTCCATCCCTCCACACCTCATAGCAAAGGAAACTTTTCATGTTTTGCGCCGCTTTTTTCTTTTCTTTCGCTCGCTCTGAGTGGAAGGAATGGATGGGAGAGGGAATAATCAGATTTGCCACTCGCCCCGCCCCCCCCCTCTCTCTCTCTCTTTCCTCTTGTCTGCCACATGAGGATTGATAATGAGTGAATGTATGCGTCTCTGTGTGTGATATCAATGTGGTGACGTGTGTCTCTCCTTCTTTTGTAAAGTGTCCTATGTGGGTTGTCGATGAGATTGTTGATGGGTGACGTGATGGGTGGGGGAACGAGTTGTCTTGTGATCTGTTGTCTATTCTCGTCTCTCCTCTCCTTGATCGATCCGCCTTCCATGATGGCGTGTGTTTGAGGATCGAGTGTGTTCGGGTGCGGTGGGCGTTCTGTCATCGTGTGAGGTGGAGGAACGAGTGGACGGATCACTCGCAGACGGACTCCCTCCGCCTATGGAAGACCTAGACAACCTGCCCCTACAAACAGACAACATGGTGGGTAGAGAGAGGGAGAGAGGAGGAGGAAGAGGGTAGGGAGACGTCATTCCGGGCCGTGATTAGCCGGCTATTGTTGGTTGATGCGAGGGAGGGAGAAAGAGAGGAAGATGTCTGGAGGGTGTGATATGTGGGGACTGATGTGATGGTTTGAGGCGCCGGAGGAAGATGAGAGTGCTGCGAGTGCGGCGGCGGCGGTGGCTGCGGAGCCATCGGAAGAGGAGCCTCCCAAGCAGGAGAAGACTCCCGAGGAGACTGCGCGCTACAAGAGACAGTGAGTGCGGGGGAGGGGAGACGAGGAAGGAAGGAAGAAAGACAGTGCTTCCGTTTCTGGAAGAGATTTTTTTTTTGTTTAGCCGGTTGAATCCGGGGTCCTCCTAGTCGAGAACAAGATAGGGTTCTTGGATTACGACGACGTCAGCAGAGGTAGTTGGGTTGGGTGGCGTCGGACGTCTTGAATTCCGTTCTTGAGTCCGTAGATGGTGCTGTGACGCCTTCTGGCTACCATGAGAGTGGTTTGCCACACCACAGGGGCTGGGTGAATTTCGCAAGAATGGTTGACTCCGAGGGGGATCGAACCAGCGACCGTGAGATTGAGAGACGAATGCTCTATCCACTGAGCCGCGCCCCCAGAGATTATATGTTTTTTTTTGTTTTCCTTTCCCAACATCGTGGATGCAGGTTCGTTCTGATGGAGTTGGTGGAGACAGAGAAGGACTACGTACGCGACCTCGCCTCTGTGGTACGTATACACTGTTGTTTTTGTTTTTCAAAAAGAAGAATCGCTCTTTGGAATCTCGTTTTGTGGTGTGTATTTCATGTGTTATGTGTAGGTGGAGGGCTACATGGCCAATCTGAACGAGATGGAGCTTCCCGAGGAGATGATCGGAAAGGACAAGATCATATTCGCCAACATTGCGCAGATCCTCGAGTTCCACAAGACGTGAGTGCACCGCGCACCCAGAGTCTTCTCATTTATCATTTCTCGTCCTTCTCACTATCAAATCCGTTTCAGTTCTTTTCTCAAGGACATCGAACCGTGCCTTTCCGACTACGAAGCGTGCGGACGTGCCTTTGTCAAATATGTGAGTGTTGTTTGTGTGTTATTTGTATTTATATCTGGTCAAATATGTTTGAATGTTTTCAGGAGCGTCGATTGCACACTCTGTATGTGAAGTACTGTCAGAACAAGCCCAAGTCGGACTACCTCGTCTCTCAGGATGACTTCGAGCAGGTTCGCTCTCTCTCTCTCTCTCTCTCTCTCTCTCTCTCTCTTTCTCTCTCTCTTTCACTCTTCCCCCCTCTCTCTCTCCCTCTCTCTCCCTTTCACCCTTCTCGTTGCAGTTCTTTGCGGACACGAAGCTGAAGCTGGGTCACAAGGTGGCGCTCACGGACCTGTTGATCAAGCCAGTGCAGAGAATTATGAAGTACCAGCTCTTGCTCAAGGATATCCTCAAGTTCACCGAGCGAGCCAACGACAGCACCGTCACCCTCAAGAAGGCTATGATGGTGGGTGGAAGGGAGAGGGAGAGGGAGGGAGGGAGGGAAGGAGAGAGAAAGAGAGATAGATGATTGTTTTCAGGTGATGCACGTGGTTCCGAAGGCGTGTGACGATATGATGCAAGTGGGTCGTCTGCAGAACTTCGACGGAAACCTGAACGCACAGGGAAAGCTCATCCACCAGGTGCGCTTGTTGATTTGTCATTAATTCACTATTCTATTGTTCGTATCAAGTTGACGCAACCGCAAGTAGTTTTTTTTTTGCATAATTCTGTGGTGTTGCAGGGCACTCTTCTGATCAGTGAGTGCGTGGCTGGCGCGGCGCCCCAGAAGGGAAAGGACAGACGCATATTCCTCTTCGAACAGTCTGCCATCATAGCTGACTGCATCCTACCCAAGAAGGAGTTCGGCAATCCCAACTACATCTTCAAGAACCAGATAATGGTGAGTGTAAGAGAGGAGGGAGTGAGGGATGATTGTGTGTGTTCAGGTGAACAAGATGGTGTTGGACTGTTCGGTGTCGGATGACCCGTTGAAGTTCGTGATCCGGTCGAATGACCCGGCGCAGAACACGTCATTCGTGGCGCACGCGGGGACGACGGAGGAGAAGGAGGAGTGGGTGGCGGCCATCTCGCAGCAGCTAGACCAGCAGAAGACCCTCCTCGCAGCCCTCGTCGACCCCAAGAGGTACCAGAGCAGCCTCGCCGGAGGAATCGCCGCCATGAGCCTGTGAGTGAGAGTCATTCACTGTTTTCAACAACATTGATAGAAATGCGAATAGAGTTGTTGTTGCTGCTGAACGATTTCCTCTATGAGTGTTGTGTTGCAGGGACGAGGATAAGAAGAAGGCGCCGGCGTCGTCGAGTCGCTTTGGAGGCGCGAAGCCTGCGGCGGCCGCGGCTGCCAAGCCAGAGTCGCCCAAGCACACCACCAAGTCGAAGCTGTTCGGATTCGGGAAGAAGAGCGCCAAGTCACCCACCTCGCCTCCCCCGGTAGGCAAGTTGAAATAGAGGAGAGGAGGAGGAGGAGGAGGAGGAGGAGAAGAGATGCCGGTGTGACGCCCGGTGCCCTAGTCACGCAGATTCCGAGTATACCTATCTATGTTGTATTGATTGATGGAGTGAGTGATGGATTGTAGATGAGAGATGAGAGATAAGATGATATGATATATGGTGAGAGTGCGCGCCAGCCAGCTGCAGTGTCTATGTTCCATATGTCTTTTCGCGTATTCGAGAAGTGTCCCGATGTGTTGATTGATTGATTGATTGATTTATTGTCTACCATTTGATGATGTGTTTTGATTGTATAATCTAGCGTGTCGCTCGCCGGCTCTCACACGCTCGTGTGTGCGAGATCCGGCCGGGCGGCGGGTAATAACGACAGTGCCCGGGGGCCCGCCCCCTCTGGCCCCGCCCACTGGGGGACGCGTCGCCGGGCCGCCACCCCGTTTGTGATCTCTCCGCATACCACACATAATCTAATAAAGTGTTGCTTCCGTATGTGATGTGTCTGTTGAAGTGGAGAGGATTGGATTGGATTGGGGTGCAGTGGAGATAACTGCACGGGAGAGAACGAATAACAGCATGAACTGCTGGCTAGCTGCGAGAAAGTGCAACACGATGATTCATCAATGTACATCACATGTTGAAATGTACAGTAACAAACATGAGTACAAAGGTAAAACAACAATGCAACGATTTACTAGAATTACGAGTGTAGGTAGGGCTGGTTGCTTTCAGCTATTGGCTGTGGCAGCGTGTGCGTACCGCGCAGTGCGGGAGGATGAGCTGAGTATGACAGACGGGGAGGAGGTAGAGGTTCTGGAAGGAGCTTCCGATGGGAGGGTGCTGGTCCGCAGGAAGGACGACGTGGGAAGGGTGCCCGGGTACTTCCTCGCCATCAAAGAACCCCACACGGATGACCTGCAGGGCAGAGTGAGGTGGGATAGTAGTGTCGTACGCGGGACCAACTGTGTTGTAGATATCGCCGCCGCTGGTTCTCTGTGGTGGATGGGTGTGGTGAAGTGGAATCGAGTGAGGGTAGCCAAGAACTGCACACATCCGCGCCCGCCCCGGATACACTGCCCAATGTGAGTGGTACCATTTTGATATCTATCACAGTCTCGCCCCTCAGCTGACGGACGGCCGCCCTCTGTTCTCGCTGCCCCTGCGTGATATGTGTGTACGGGAGGGTGACTCTGTGTCTCTCCACTGTGCCGTCCTCTCGCCCTCTCCATTCGCCGTCACCTGGAGAGGACCCGCAGTCCAGACGGCTGACTGCGAGGCACATGTACGTCGCACCGTCACTTTGATGTGTCTGACAAAACCATGTTCAGTGCACGGGCTCATCTCTCCGTCTGCACATCCCATCAGTCACTGCCCTCCACTCCGGACCGTACTCTCTGGTGGCTGAGAATGAGATCGGAGTGAGCAGCGAGTGCTGCATGCTCTCCGTCGTCAGGTGGGCGGGACTCTGAGGGGCGGAGCAATGCTTGCTTTGCAGTCGCCCTCTTCCACCGGGCGGGGTGGTGTTCTCGAGGACGGGTCCTGCCGCGATCCGCCTGACGTGGAATGGGAACGCGAGCGAGTACAAGTACTGTGTGGAGTACACGAGACAGGGTGAGTGGGAGGGAGAGGAGGGGACGTTTCACTTGTTGTAGACCTGTGTTGTTGGCGGTCTGCCCGCAGTGGTCTGTCCGCCTGTCGAGTCACTCTCCGCCACTTCCGGCCCACCGTATACAGGATACGCGTCATCGCATACAACGCACATTTCAGGTGTGTTCATGTTTTATGGCGTGTTATGGTTGCCGTGATTCCGACGCACAAAGTTGAATGATCTGAATGATGTTCACACAGAGATGAGGTGTGATCGCGATACTGATGGAAAAGGAAAGAGAATATTTTCAATAGAATATTGTAGAAGTGCGGCGTCGGACGAAGTGGTGGTTGATTTCGAGAAGGGCAAGTCGATTCTCACTGACCTCCCCTCTTTCTCTTCCCGCTACACATTCGGACGAGTGGTGACAGAGTGCAGTCGAGGAGTGATCTGCGAGGCACACAGAGCAGACACCGCAGAGGGAGAGGGGGCACTCGCCAAGGTTCGTGTATGCATGCTCACTCACTGTAACTGATCGTGGCAGATCTTCTCCCGCTCTCTGTCGCCTGGTTCTATCGAGCGTGAGTGTGCCATCCTCTCCTCCCTCACCCACCCGCACCTCGTTCGATCCGAGGGAGTGTTCACCAGCCCGCGCGGCATCGTCGCTGTCCTAGCGCGGTGAGTGGGCTTTCATTTCCACCGCCTTCTACTTTTCCATAACTTATCCAAGTGGATGACACGTTTTCACTCCTCCTTCCCCCCACCCCGTTGCATTGCAGTGCGGGTGGAGTGGATGTGACCCGATACGTGGCCGGTCTGGGGTTTGTGAGCGAGCGAATCCTGCAGCTCATCAGCCAGCAGGTGCTCTCGGCACTCGAGTACCTCCATCAGATGCAGATCGTACACCTCAACATAAAGGTGAGAAGAGACTGAGAGAGAGAGAGGGAGAGAGAGAGAGAGAGCTCTTTCCCTGCAGCCCTCGTCGGTGTTGGTGGGGGAGCGTGTGGTGGTGTGCGGTCTCTCTTCTGCCCGTCGCCTCGACTCTCTGGAGTGTGGTTGGCCAGCGAGGGAGGGCGCCTTCCTTCCACCCGAGATCACCCGAGAGGCCCGCCCCACTGAGACGGCCGACGTATGGTCCCTTGGTGCACTCCTCTCCGTACTCTGCTGGGGAGGGGTCCCGAGTGGAAGGGGCGGCGCTCTGCCCATCCACACCCTACGCCCCGCCCACCGAATCCACGCCCACTCGCGCACGCTTGTCGCCCTCATCGGACACATGATACTCAATGAACCGGGCAAGCGGCCGTCGGTCGCCGATTGTCTCAAGCACGCGTGGATCACACAGGTATCTGAGAATCGATCGATTATCCGAGAAATTAGATCGCTTATCAAATGTCATGTCATGTCATCAACAATTGCAGGCTGCCTCGGATGAGCTGTGGATGACGGAGCACGTGGAGAAGTGGCTGCGAGAGGCTGAGCTAGAGAAATCTCAAGACGACTAGGTAGCTTATAAGTAATACGTTTCTTATGATTTGTTTTCCCATCAATAAATACATATCCATTGCTTTGCCGATTTGTTCATTTCACCGCCCACCGCGTTGTAGGCTTGTAGGCTGGTCGCGAGTTCCAACATGGTTCCTTTGTCTCCGTGAGTCTGGCTTGTTTTGAAGCTTTGAAATGAATGACTTTATCCGATCCGTGCAGTCGTGTCGAGTGTATGAAATGCGAGCGGAGGGACGCCGGTCACAACATCATCGGCTCGGACCTCCTTCTCTGTCTGCGATGCCTCGACGAGTACCAGCAGTGCTACGGCCTGCCCAGCCAGGTATACTGTACTTGTATCCTTCTATCACTGGTATACCGTAACCGTACTACATCTCGCGCGGCGTGTGCATGTGTCTGCTGTCTGACCGGGCGAGTGCTCAGACGACGAGAGTGTGCTGCGGTCGCATCCACGGCCGACACTTCATCCGACTGTACCACACTGGAGACGGACACCAGCCCACCCGCCCCGTATGTATCTCTCCCTCTCTCTCTCTCTCCATCTCTCTCTCTCTCTCTCTCTCCCTCCCTCTCCATCTCTCTCCATCTCTCTCTCTCTATCTACTTCCGTCTTCAGGTTCTGCCCGAGTCGTACAAGCATGCGGACGGGGAGTGGATGGTGTGGGTGGCGGCTCACATGGATGCTGTCGGAGGGGCGGAGCCTGTGGGGGCGGAGTCGGTAGACTCGGCCGACACCCAGGAACTGCTCCGTGAGAACGCTGTTCTGCGGGCCGAGATCAACACTCTCAAAGCTCTTCTCGAGAAATACAAGTAGTATAAGTAGTTATATGTGTAATAAAGTTTTCTATGTTGCTATGTATTGCAGTATTGCTGTGTTTCCAACCGATCGCAACCGCCTCATTGAAACAAAACTTTAATAGAAACGTTAAACGTAAGTTAGTACACAAGTCGCAATTATATTGTACAAAGTCGAGTGTTCGGGGGGAATGTCACATATCACAGAGTGCGTAAGGAGAGAGAGGAGGGAACGGATCGGAAGGGGCTTCTGGAAGTCTAGAAGGCAGAGGGGACACAATTCACAGACACACGCATCAAGGCAGAGGGACACAACCAGTAGGGGCTTGCGGCGGCAAGCGGGGGCTATACACTACTCACAAGAGAGGGGGGCTCACGGAGCCTACGCGAGGCAGGAGCACGAACACTGCTGCTTCGTCAGAAGGTACACCTTGTTCGTGAACGCCGTCTTGTCCACCACGTTCACGTGGCCCAGGTAGAAGAAGGTGAACACGCTGCAACAGAACCGTCTCTCTCTCTCCCTCTCTCTCTCCCTCCCCCCTCTCTCTCTCACCGGTTGTCGATGTCTGCCTCTCCGAGGAACTCGTACTCTCCGTCTCTGTACACTGCCGGTACCACCCTCGACCCGCACTGCCCAGACTTCTGGTACAGCGCAGTGGCCGGATCCGCGTCGCGCACCAGGGTCCACGTGAACCTGGAAACACCATCTCTCTCTCTCTCTCTCTCTCTCTCTCTCTCTCTCTCTCTCTATATATATATATATATATATATATATATATATATATATATATATATATATATATATATATATATATATATATATATATATATATATCTTTATCTCTCTCTCTCTCTCTCTCTCTCTTTTTATCTCTCTTTATCTCTCTCTCCCTCTCTCTCCCACCTGAAGTTGTTCTGCTCGGCGGTGCCCTTGTAGACGAGCATTCGCAGGTTTGTCATGTCAGCGGTGAGGTTCTGTGCGAGTCCGTTCTTGATGAAAGTGCCCGCCACCTGTCCACTCTCATCCCGATACACCGAACCCCAATACGCACGCTCGCCGCGCGGAGCCCTAGAAGGAGAGGTAGGAGAGAGAGATAGAGAGAGAGAGATAGAGAGAGAGAGAGAGAGAGAGAAAGAGAAAGAGAGAGAAAGGGAGAAAAAGAGAAAGAGAGAAAGAGAGGAGGGACTCACCATAGGGCTACGTACTCTGCCCTCTCGGCGCTGCCGCCTCGCATCAGAGGTCTGTCCATAGCCAGCACCGCATTGGAGGGAATCGCCGGCGACTTGGCGTTGAGTGGGTAGTAGAACTTGAAGTCGACGTAGCCCTGGTACTGAAACAGAGAAACTCTCTTCCTTCCCCCCTCTTTCTTCCTCTCACACTCTCTCTCTCTCTCTCCCTCTCCTCTCTCTCCACTCACGAATCCGGCGGCTTTCTTCTCCCTCCGCGACACGAGTACATCGCTGGTGTGGCTGGTCGCTGATTGGTCGGCGGAGAAGGCGACTGCCGTTGATTGGCTGAGGGGCTCGGGGTCGAGTGAAGCGGGCGGGTACACTGCTTCCACCGAGTTGGCGTGCGGCACTGCAAGAGAGGGATGATATGGGGGGAGAGGGGAGGGGATCCCACTTGTGTGTAGGCTGTCTGGAAGTTGTCCGGATCCCTCGATGGCCTCGGCGGAGGGCGGACGGTCTAAATCACCGCATTGCGCTGGCCGCAACAGCAGCATCAGAGACAGCAGAGCCAGCACAACTGACATCTGCAAGCAGCGGCGTGCGCGAGCGGAATCGGAGGAATCGGACGGCGCGGAAGGAACGCGCGCGAACCGAACGGGAATCGTGAGTGAGCCGAGTGAGTGCGCGTAATGTGACGGAACAAGGTCAACAAGTGCAATGTGTGCAGGAGTAGTGGCTGTCAGCCGGCATCAGTCTCATAGCAGGAAGCGAGAATGGGAGGCAGCAGAGTGGAGACAGTCCTTAGGTCTGAGGACACATGCATTGCGGAGCGAGAGCAAAGTTGCAAAAAAAAAAATCAAAGAAGTGGATAATGCATGTGCTAGAGAGATGCTAGCTGGTTTCATAAGAACAGAGCTGCCCTCTCAATTACTTCATATGCCCTGGGGGCATGGAAGAAGAATAAGACGACCACAGATAAACGAGCGCAATGAACAAGAGGAATTGACTTTCACCAAATATCGAAAGTCCTCTCAATCGACATTAATAGAACGTAAAAGGAAACAAAGAATGGCATTCTAGCACATGTATTTGACAGCTGAATTGCGCGGAAAAGAGCGTCGGCTCATGAAAATCGACAGAACGCGTACGAAAATGACGAAAATGGTGGTGTGGCGGGAGTGAATCAGAAACACGCGCATTTCTGCGATCGAATTAAAATATCGAGAATCGAGCGCGATTGGACCGATCGAAGAATGGATGAATACTCGGTTTATACAGCCGTTACACATGTTGAGAGAGAGAGAGAGAGAGAGAGAGAGAGAACTCCATAATTGGTGAACCGTTGTGATTTGAGCGACTAGCGCGTCGCAATCAATAGAGAGCGATTTGGAACACAGGAACATGAACGAATATTTGCCTAGAGATTATAGGCAGAAGAGAGTGAATTCCCGAAATCCCATCGACACGAATACACTACGTCATGCGTCATGTCAGAGAGAGAGAGAGAGAGAGAGAGAGAGAGAGAGAGAGAGAGAGAGAGAGAGAGAGAGAGAGGCGGTGATTAGAAACGGTATCAGTAGAATACATAAAAGGCGTGAGTCATACATCACATACATATTCGCGCATTCCAACTTTGCACATGAAACGGTGGAGATGGAGAGAGATAGAAGATACACGGGAGATGAGAGATGACCCCACTTGGAAGAGATCTAATAACAGGGGAGAGACACACACCGACACACAGGCACTCCCTTCCTACCAACCCGGCGGCAAGATCAAATCACCGGAAATGGTAGATCAAGATCGGCGGCTACGGTAGATCAATAGTAGATCAGGAAGGGATCGCTTGATCAATTAGAGCCAGACGAGTGGTGGGAGCACTCCTCGGAACGGGTGAGTCAGAAAGCGAAGGAGACAGCTGACAGATGAGAGAGAGTAAGGAAATTGATAGAACAAGACTCGTTTCGAAAGCCAAATTCCAACACCCACTACACATACACCTATATCATATGATATAGTTTGGCACAGTGAGCGAACCGGTAGGTCCATCGATTGAGTGCGGGAGTGAGAGAGTTAGTGAGTGAGTGACGGCAGAGAGAGAGAGAGAGAGACAACCACGGTGGCAACAAAGAAACGTGGGCAAATAGGAAGTGAGTGCGCGGGGGTTGGTTATCTGATCTGCCAATACACTCTAGAGACGAGAGCAATACAAGCGGCAGTAAACACGCCTTGAACCGCGCCGCCGGATATGCAAATGAGCATGCGTTGCGCGACAGGGCGACGGGGAGATGAAGGGATAAGAGGGGCGTACCTGTACAGGGGAGGGAGGGGTGGGAGGCTGCTCCGGCCATGTATCCAATCAGGGCAGACGAGAGCGAGAGGAGCAGCGCCAGCGAAAGACGACTGAGGGCGAGAGAGCGCAGCCTGAACAAGCGGACCATCATCACATAGGGACCATGCCCTCTCCCCTCGCATACCAGGCCGCTCTCTCGGTGAGTAGCATGGCGCAATGATGTGCCTTCGAGACGAGCACGTGCGATATATTGGCGACGAGCATGTGTGATGTGTGGATGAGGGTGGATTGGAGAGTGCGCGTCTCTCTCGGCTGTCGCCAGTGTTTCGTAACTGTCACGAGTACGATCCTGAGCCTACGGCGAGCGACTTGCACTTTCAGTCAAGTCAACTCTTGTAAACAATCATAACACAAGTTTTGTCTAGTTTTCGAGTTTTCGTGTTTGTTTGCTTATTACGAAACATTTTATATTCATACATTGGAACGAGATCTAACAAGATATGTTGTGTACAAATAGTGGTTTGGCAACTAATGCACGTTGCACGGTATTGACATAGTGTCTACCTCTATCACACAGGGGACAAAGGGATAAAGTATACCGATCGAAGGCTGACTCACAATGCCGGTTCTCCCTCTGTCCCTCTCTCTCCCCTTCTCTCTCTCTCCCTTCCTCTCTCTCTCTCTCTCTCTCTCTCTCTCTCTCCCTCTCTCAATCAGTCAGAAACTCTCGCGCACACAAATCGCCTTCCCTTACTCTTATCCTACTCTCACACCGTTCTTGAAACCTATATTTCACAGTTCCATTGTGTGCATTTGGAATTTTGTGGTGTGCTGAAGTCTTTTCGACTTTTTATGTGGTGTTTGGAGGTCAGCTATTCGGTGCAATTGGGGTGCGAATGCGGTCACTTCTACGCCCATTTATGGAAATTTTATCTTCAATTGGACTGTGTCTCTTGGATTGTCAGTTTGTTCATATCCACTTTCTCTCTTTTTCTCTCCCCCCTCTCTCTCTCTCCCCTCAATCTCTTGAGCCGCTCTGCTTTGTTTCACATTCACAGCTTCCGCAATCTGCCAATACTTGCGGTCAGTCTCTTCGGAAGCAATTCCGAAGTGTTTCGAAGGGATAGCAAGGCATTCCGAAGTGTTTGGGAGTGTTCGGGAGTGATCCAAAAGCAATTCGGGAGTGTTCTGAGGGCGATTCGAAAGGCAATTCCGAAGTGTTTCGGAGGCATTCGGGAGTGTTTTGAAGAGACTGACCGCAACTTTACGAAATTGGTGAGTAATTCGGTGCGATAAAGACAAGATCGATACGCTACTGCAGCAATGCTGGCAACAAACAGCTGAGAAGACCATGTACACATGTTATCAGTATGTACTCACTGTCACTGTCATATGTTGTGTAGTTGCGTGTTCGCTGTGAAATGTCACCTCTCCTCCTTCAGTGTTTGTTTATTTGCGCGTCGTTCCCCCTCGCTCCCTTCCTGCATTCCTTTCCTAGTCTGGACCATCGATTTTCCTCCCATTTTTCAGCCAGCTGTTCTCGCTGGAGCGCCATTATTATTGAGTAGCCTGAAAGCTGTGTGCGTGTATTTCTCTCTTTATATGTTATATATTTTGGTTTCAGATGCCTATCGGTGTCCGACCGCCGTTGGCTGGCACTGGAAAAATGGAGAGCGTCGGTCACATCTCGAAAAGGTATCCCTCTATATCCTATAACAATGCATGCCGCCAATTAATTGTTCTGCAACCGGATACGTCTTCGATCTCCGTACGTTTGGCTCCTATTTCTATTTCTGTACCGTTTGTGCTTCGTGCCTTCCTCCCGGTTCTTGTGTGTTCCATGACTCGAGATTAGCCTGTGTCGGGATGATTTACCTGCAATGACTCGAGTCGATCAGTCTGAGTCTCTCTCTCCGTCCTGCATTGTTTCTACTTGCCCACGCACTGGGTGGCTGCCCAGTACTGACACCCTCTCTTTACTACTCGTCTAAGGTCTCTCCCTCCTTTCTCCCCCATTTCCTCACTCCCCCGTCTGCAGGATGTCATCTGACGCGCGTGACTTTGGCCGTGAGGTGTGGGCGCCGCATGCGTCCGAAGGCTTCGTGCGGGGTCGTCTGGAGGACATCGGAGCCGACTCGCTCACCGTGCAGACGGACGCCGGGCCCGTCGTCGCCCCCTATGACCGCGTCTTCCCCGCCGAAGACGACGGAAAGCAGCCCGTCGACGACAACTGTCAGTTTATCGATCGAGTATCGATTGATATTGATTGATTTCCGGCGCGCTGATGTACCTCAACGAGGCGACGCTGCTCGACAACTGTCGCCGCCTCTACGCCAACAAGAAGATCTACGTGCGTGTTCAGATCGATATCGATTGATTATCGATTGTTTAGAGCTACGTGGCGAACATCCTGATCTCCATCAACCCGTACGAGTCGATCGACGGTCTCTACTCTCCCGAGACCTGCCGCGCCTACCGCGGAAAGTCGCTCGGACAGATGCCGCCCCACGTATACGCTATTGGTACTGTAAGATACTGTGGGTTACTGTATCGTACCGTATGGCTTGCAGCGGACAAGGCGTACCGTGAGATGAAGCGCTGTCGCGAGTCGCAGTCCGTGATTGTGTCTGGCGAGAGTGGAGCGGGAAAGACGGAGAGTCAGAAGGCGATTCTGCGATTCCTCTGCGAGAACTGGGGAGCCGACGCCGGACCCATCCAGCAGAGACTGCTCGAGAGTGAGTGGGAGAGAGAGAGAGAGAGAGGAGAGAGAGGAGAGAGAGGAGAGAGAGGAGAGAGAGGAGAGAGAGGAGAGAGAGGAGAGAAAGGAGAGAGAGAGGAGAGAGAGGAGAGAAAGAGATACAGAGATAGAGAGAGATATATATATATATAGAGAGAGAGAGGGAGAGAGGAAATGTGTAATTCAGCCAACCCGATTCTGGAGGCGTTCGGTAACGCCAAGACTATGCGCAACAACAACTCGTCCCGTTTCGGAAAGTTCGTCGAGATTCACTTTGGAGCCAATGTGAGTGACGAGGGGTTGGGAAGTCAGTATAAAGAGAATGGTGTTGCAGCACTCTGTGGCTGGCGGGTTCGTGTCTCACTACCTGCTGGAGAAGTCTCGTCTGTGTCGGCAGTCGGAGGGAGAGCGCAACTACCACATCTTCTATCAGCTGATCGCCGGCGCCGACGACTCCCTCTTCGCTAGCCTGCGCCTCGCCAGTCCCGACAAGTTCAACGTCCGTCCCCTCCCCTCTTCCCCCTTCCACTCTCTCCTTGCAGTACCTGAAGCACGGCTCGACGCACTTCTTCGGTCCTTCCACCCCCGCTGGCCGCTCCTGCTCCGACCCCCTCTCCGACCCCATGGTCGACGATGCCCGCGACTTCGCCCGTCTCACCTCCGGACTCGCCAAGCTCGGACTCACACAGGTAGTTATTGATTGGGTATCGATTGATTATCGATGTGTTGCAGGATGAGGTGTACACTGTGTTCCGCACTGTGGCTGCGGTGCTGCACTTGGGCAACATCTCTTTCGAGGAGAACTCGGATGACATGCGTGGCGGCTGCTCGACCACTGCCGGCTCCGACGCCGCTATCGAGGCGGCCGCAGAGATGCTCGGACTCGAAGCCGGTACCACACACAATATCGATCGATTATCGATTGAGTTCCAGGCGAGCTGCGCATCGGTCTGATCACTCGCATCATGCAGGCGACGAAGGGCGGAGTGAAGGGCACTATCATCAGGTATAGCAGGCGTCGTGGGTGGTCCCTCACGTGTATTGCAGGGTTCCTCTGAAGGTGCACGAGGCGTGTGCTGCGAGGGACGCGCTGGCCAAGGCCATCTACTCGCGTCTCTTCGACTGGATCGTCTCCTCGATCAACAAGTGCATCCCATTCGGACAGAGCGCCAGCTACATTGGAGTACTCGACATTGCCGGATTCGGTGAGGAGAGAGGGGAAGAATGGAAGTGCTGACTTGTTCGTTTCAGAGTTCTTCGGTGTGAACAGCTTCGAGCAGTTCTGCATCAACTACTGCAACGAAAAGCTGCAGCACTTCTTCAACGAGCGCATCCTCAAGCAGGAGCAGGTGAGGGAGGAGGAGGAGCAGGAGTGGAGCAGTGGAGCAGTATGCCATTTCAGGAGTTGTACGAGAAGGAGGGTCTGAACGTGGCTCGTATCGAGTACCAAGACAACGCGGACTGTATCGATCTGTTCGAGATGAAGGGAGTGGGTCTGCTGGATCTGCTAGATGAGGAGGCCCGTCTGCCCCGCCCCTCACCCATGCACTACACACAGGCCGTCCATCAGCACCACCAGAAACACTTCCGTCTCGGTCAGACCTCTCTCTCTCTCTCTCTCTCTCTCTCTCCCTTCCCTCTCTACTTTCTTCTTCAGAGACTCCTCGCCGCTCGAAGCTGAAGGAGCACCGCGACATGCGTGACGACGAGGGTCTGATGGTCCGCCACTATGCCGGAAGCGTCGTCTACCAGACTGCCAGGTGAGGAGAGCTGTCAGTACAGTAACCCAGTCACTCTTATATCAACAGTAGTATACCAACTGCTTTCAGGTTCCTGGACAAGAACAACGACTCTCTGCACGCGTCTCTGGAGGGTCTGGTGGACGCGTCTTCGGTCGCCTTCCTCCGCGATCTGTTCGCGGTCTCGGAGGAGACGGCGCCTCGCAAGGGCGGTCGCCTCGTCGCCGCCTCGGTCGGAAGCAAGTTCCGCGCACAGCTGGGGGTCCTCCTCGACAAACTGCGCAACACGGTGCGTTACCAGTTATTGTTTCCACCATCTTCCCTGCTATTTCAGGGCACTCACTTCGTGCGTTGTGTGAAGCCGAACGGGGCGATGCAGCCTGGTGTGTTCGATGGCTCGTCGATCCTGTCTCAGCTGCAGTGCGCGGGCATGGGCAGTGTGCTGCGACTGATGCAGCAGGGATACCCGTCCAGGACTGCCTTCGCAGACCTCTATGACATGTACAAGACCATCCTCCCGCCGCAGCTCGCATCCCTCGATCCCCGCCTCTTCTGCAAGGTAGTGGAGAGAGGAAGAGAGTCATGACATGACAGGAGTCTATAACATCGTTTTAGTGCCTCTTCCGCGCTCTGGGCCTCGACGGCAACGACTTCAAGTTCGGTCTGACAAAGGTGTTCTTCCGTCCCGGAAAGTTTGCCGAGTTCGACCAGGTACAGTAGCCCTGTGGTACTGTATTGTACCGTAGTGTTTCAGCTGCTGCGCCAGGATCCGGCCGAGATGGCAGCTCTGGTGGGCAAGGTGAAGACGTGGCTGATCCAGACGCGCTGGAGGAAGGCCATCTACGGAGCGTGGAGCGTGATCAAGCGTGAGTAGGAGAGATGATGGTAAATGTGAACATTTTCACATAGGCGTATGATTGATGTAAGATCGACAAGGAGGGGTCCTAATCACTTGTTGCTTGCAGTGAAGAACAAGCTTGCGTACCGTCGGGAGCGCATTGTTCTCCTCCAGTCTCGCATCCGTGCCTTCCTCACCCGCCGTCGCTTCCTTCCGAGGTGCGTGTCTGTCCACTATCCAATTTGCCCCTCCACTCTCTTCTTCCCTCCCTCCCTCCCTCCCAGTATCGCTCGAGTATCATTGCATTATCCCAATCGATACCCATTCTTCTGGTATTGTGTCTGTGTGTCTGCGTAGGATACACTATCGATATGTGATTAGTCTTAATGTATGGGTAGACTCATTGCCCGTTGTGCCTTTGTGAAATTGGGTTGCATAATAAGGTCGTGAGGCGCCGTTGTTTTGAACGTTTTGTATAGAGGGAGGTTTGTGGTGGTCTCCGCCCCCTTTTTGGGAGGAATATGGGAGAAAGCGGGAGATTCTTCATTGCACATACCACATTCTCGATTCCTATAGATATCCCTGTCACCATTCATCGGATATCCTACTCCATTACGACATAGATAATTTATGTGTTGTTTGTGCGTAGAGTAGACTGGGTTTCTTCATTTTATCGTGACATTCAGCAATGAAGCCTTTTTTCTTCTTCTTTTCTGGACATTTCTCGCGTGTTTTCTATGTCCTATGGGATAATGAGCATAAAAGGGGAACTTATGTAGTATTCGTGCGTTTCTGCTTGTTTTCGCAGAACAGACGGGGGTTATTGGATGGTTGTGGATGCTGCCCATCCCTCCATTTCCTCCCCTGTATGTATAATTGAATTATGTGGATTTTCTGGTTTCCCCGACCGCGTCTCCCATTCTCGGCTCCGTTCGATGGCAACGATGTTTTCTCGCCAAACTCTCGCCTCTCGATTCCCACTGGGATGTGCTATTTTCATACTCACTTTGTGTGCGCATTATCTCTTTCCCTCTCCCTCCCTCTCCCTCTCTCTCCCTCTCCCTACCTCTTTACGTGCACTCAAGCGATGGAATCTCTTGGAGACGTGGCGCCCTTTTTGCCTTGATTGATGGCCTCTCGTCGCATTTCATAAAATTCCAAGGAATTTATGTCGTATATTATGGGGTGAACGTGGCTCGGTGCCGGCTTTCAAATGCGTGGTCTCGAAATGAAAGGTGCGAGAGAGTGTGTGAGATGGAGAGGGCGCAGAGAGACGAGCTGGTCTGGGAGGAGGGAGTTTCGCACACTAATTATCAGGGCGGCGTGAGCCCGCCTTGTTTGGCTCTGGCAATTCGAACTCTTCCATTCTTTTCCCCTTCCCCCTGGGAGGGCCCTTTGAGTCTTGAGTCTATGAATTCCATATCAAATCTCTTTATCTTTCTCTTTTCATGCATTCGTGTCGAGAGAGTGATTCAAAAAGTGTTGTTGCCAGTCGCCAGTGTTGGGGATAATGTGAATGCATGCCCTTTCTCTTTCTCTATCCAATATTCATGGCGAATTACCTCTCGTTCCCGCCTTTCAGGGTTTTCACGATTCGTTTTATACTCACTGTATGCTGTCTGTATGTTTTTAGTACTATATTCTAAAACACTAAAACTCATTTTGCAGGTTGGCTGTGTATCGTCAGGCGATGAGCCTGCACGAGCGATTGGCTGAAATGACTGAAGTGAGTGGAGCAGGGAGGAGGAGGAGGAGCAGGGGAGCAGGAGCAGTGTGTTTAGGTGAGCAACCGTCTGGCGGAGGACTCTCGGGCTCGGTGGACGGGCGAGACTGCGACTGCCAAGCAGCAGACGACTCGCCTCATCTCTGACATCCGGGTGAGGGAGAGGGGGACAGTACATGACATCATCGATTGCGTGCCAGAATGTATCGCTGTTCCTCCATCACTTTCCAGCAGCATATCGTGAGAACCACGTTTTATGGACTGTTTTGCGAGTGGTGGATAGAGGGGCGAGTGGTGGATTGACGTGCGTGCGTGGATTCTGGATGACGTGTACACACGTAGACGTGCCTGTCATCATTATCCCCTCACCAAGGCACACTCTTTTGATGGCGAAATGGACGTATGAGAATTATGTGCTCAATGCTGACTGGCGTTTCCTTCTCGCGTTTTCTCTCTCTGTTTCCGCAGCGCATTATTTACCGGTGCTGACATGTTTTGCATACCACATGTGTGGTTTTTTTCGAAAGGAATAACATGTAAATGCGTGGCCATGTGAGGGAAATGAGAGGGATACTTCATTATCCCCCACCTCATCCCTTTCTTCCGTGTGTTTTGTGTCCCTTCGTTTCCCGAGAGGGTCATAGACCGAAAGAAGTTGTCTTTCCGGAAAGACAAATCGTTTGCCCCCTCACAATTGCCCCCGCCTCGCTTGTCGCAAACTAGCTTACTCGCGCACCACTAGTCTACTGCTACTCTATATGTAGTTGTATATTGACTTATTGATTGTTTAGACGGAGGATATCGATGTGCCGACGGCGATCGCTCGCTATGAGGAGTGTGTGAAGGAGGTTGACAGGGTCATTGTTCAGCTCAAGTGAGTCTCTCTCTCCCCCCCCTCTCTCTCTTATCCGTTCTTTTCAGGAAGCAGGCCGAGTGTGACGAGACTGCTGCCCTGGAGGCGCTCCAGCGAGCCCGGGAGGAGGAGGAGCAGAGGGTGAAGAAGGAGGAGGAGGAGAAGGCGCGCAAGGAGCAGGAGGAGCGCGAGGAGAAGGAGAAGGAGCGCATCCGGTGAGCACCGTTTCTTCTATCGACTCGGCTGACCGTTGGTCGCCTTTTATCTTCCGGATTAGTTTCCGCGCCCGGATATTGCTTCTCCGTTCCTTTCAGTTCCCAGTTCCCATATCTCATCGCAGGAAGTATTGCTTCATATAACTCATTTCGTATGCACCAGATGACGTCATTTCGGAACCCTTCGTGTTTTTGCTGAGTGGGTAGCGAGAGAGAACGCTGAGCCGTTGTGGTAATTCAATTACGGTTGCCTCGCCTGTTCTCAGTGCAAGCCTTTCCGTTTGCCTCCTCCTTCTTTTTTATAATGATCCTCCATCGTTTGCCTTTCATTTCTATTCGAATTCCACGTGAGCGCCATTCATTCATTCTGCGGGCGAGAAATTGAAAATTCTCTGCGGCGGCGCGCGAAGAGAAATGAGTGGGGGTGTTCATTCATATGACATGGGTGCATTTCAGCCGACGCGAGCTGGAGGAGCAGAGGCTGGCGGAGCAGGCGGAGCACGAGAGGAGAAGGGAGGAGATGGAGCAGGAGGAGCAGACACACAGGGAGCAGCGCAAGGAGCAGGGACAGAGGGCCGAGCAGGAGAGGCTAGACAGGGCCATTGCCGAGAGGGTGGCGGCCGAAACTGGGCAGACTGTCGAGCAGCCGATGCTCGCCAGCAGGTGAGAGAGACTCTCTCTCTCTCTCTCTCTCTCTCTCTCTCTCTCTCTCTCTCTCTCTCTCTCTCTCTTTCTCTCTTTAATCCTCACTCTCCAGCTCGTCTGCCTCGTCTGGCAACAACAACACTGGCGGCGGCAAGTTCAACATGGGTGCGTTGAAGTACGCGGACCTGCGTGACATCATCAACACGAGCACCGACGTGGAGCTTCTGATGGCGTGCAAGGTGGAGTTCCACCGCCGACTCAGCATCTACAAGGAGTGGAAGGTGGGAGGGAGAGGGAGAGGGAGGGGAGGAAAAGATGATGATGGTCGATTCAGGGTCGCAACAAGGCTGCCAACCAGAACGATGACAAGCGTCTCCCGCTGGCCGTTCTGCAGCAGAGTGAGTGGCGGGATCTCTTATCCCTTATCACACAGCATATGCGGAAGCAATTGCCTAAATTTGAGTGTGGCTGACGTTAGTGAGAATGTGCATGAGGGGCGGTCGTTAGGCGCTATGGGCTCTGGCTCTCTCTCTCTCTCTCTCTCTCTCTCTCTCCCCCCCTCCCTCCCTCCCTCCCTAGCACAAGTTTTGTCATTAGCCGCTGGACACAATACAGTGTTGTATATGAGTGTATGTGCAGAGTCGGCGGTCGCTCCGGCGCAGTCTCGCGTCAACCCTGCCCTGTCGGCGCAGCGATTCTTCAAGGTGCCCTTCTCCCGCCCCGCCGACCTTCACAAGAACCCCAACGCACGTGAGTCTCCCCTCTCTCTCTCACTCACTCTCTCTCTCTCTCTCCCCCCCCCCCTCTCTCTCACTGCCCTCTTTCAGTGCTCGGCGAGCAGTCGTCTGCCGGTGTGGCTCAGAATGGCTTGTGGTACGCGCACTTCAATGGCCAGTGGGTGAGCCGCCAGATCGAGCTCCATCCCAACAAGAAGCCCATGCTACTCGTCGCAGGTGAGAGGGGAGAGGAGAGAGGAGTGATCTTCTTCTGCGAGAGACAGTATCCCGTATCCCGTAGATAGTATCCCGATGTTTTTATTATTATTGTAAAGGTGATAAGCGATATGATAAGATCAAATGTGATCAACAGCAAAGTTGATCACGGCTGACCCACTCGTCGAGCTGAGTATTATATCTGTTGACGTCATTTTTGTCTGATGACGTTGAACCGTTGTGATAAAGTGATGATAAAGGGACAGAGAGAGATGGAGAGGGATGGAGAGAGATGGAGAGAGAGAGAGAGAGAGAGAGAGAGGGGAATGTGTGTTTCAGGCAAGGACGACATGGCGATGTGCGAGCTTCCTCTGGACCAGACTGGCCTGACCCGCAAGAAGGGCGCGGAGATTCTGGAGACCGAGTTCGAGACGATGTGGGCGCACCTGGGCGGGAAGCCGCTGCCCAAGTGGACCCCCTGAGACCACCCACGTAGCCAGACCCCCTTAGATTGCCACCCTTAGATTCCTTAGAGAGTGAGAGTAGGAGAGACATTCGGGATGCCGATTTCGCCTTGAGACGCGTGTACTGACTTTTGTGTGTGTATCATCATCATTTCCCAGTGTTCACAAGTATGTATATGTGTATCCGATAAATGTGTTCTTACATTGTGTATCAATTGGGTGATGTCTGATATGGAGTGTGGTCTGATTCCTTATCGGACAGTTTTGAAAACGTGGAAATATGTAAATTCTTTACTCGCACTCTCCCATCTAAATGAGCCAGAATGTGAAGATGTGGGATTGTGGGCACGCCGCAACTGTCATACACAGACCATCCGCGGCGCCGTCCCACTCACTATGACTAATATGTTGAAAACCTAAACTTGTTGTAGTATGCTGCGCCTGTTCAATATAGCGGCGATTCGTTTGTGGAGGGTGGTACTAATAATAGGAAGCGGAAAAGGAGAAAAAAAACACCTGCGAAGTCTGAAAAGAAACAAAGCCAGACAGACTGTCCAGCCAACACAAGCCAGGCATCTGTTGGAGATAAAACCAACATCACACTTTCGACGAGTCTTAAAAGTTCGAAAAGTAAGAAACGGTCATTTCTACGGAAAACCTTGTCACAGTTGAGACGTGAACGTCATTTCATGGAACTTTTCGTCACGGTTTCCGTGGAACTGCGAGGTTACTTGCATTGCATTACTTGCAAAGTAACTCAAAAAAGCGAATGTTGCAGGCGAACGTCGCTATTCGATGTTCTCCTATATCTCATAAATACAAATTCCTATCGTTGCATAGAAAAAAAACGCAACCAAGAGTAGCGAAGCAGGAACAAAATATTCTCCCAAAATTACACAGCAGCGAAACAAGACACTTTGTAAATCGTTTATTGTAATTCGAGTTTAATTTGCATATCACAGTCAATTGTAAGTGCGGTGTTCTCATATGAGGAGAGCTGCGAGGAGAGCCGCGGCCACTGCCCCTCCCCCTCCCATTCCCCCGTTGCGCAGCTTGTACATGTCGGACACCTCCGTCGAGTTGAACCAGAAGTTGCCTGCAAACAAACAACGTCCAGTCATCGCGGGTTGAAATGATCATAACTATAGCTATTCTGTCTATGATACTGTAATTTACGATATTCTTTTTGTTGAACTCTGAGACTGACGCACAGAAGTTGGATGCGCACAGACAGTCGCCGTTCGTCTTGCACACCAGAGACTGCGCCACCGTGCCACCCGCGTTCCCCGCAGCTGGAAGGAGCTCGTCCATTCCCCACTCTCCCTCTCTCTCTCCTTGTCTCTCTCTCTCTCTCTCTCTCTCACCACCCTCATTGTCCTCGCAGCCGTACTCGTGCATCGGTGGTCCTTCGTAGACCAGCGGCCGAGCGAAGCAGCGTTGCTGAACGGGGCATGAGAGAGAGCGAGAGAGAGAGGTGCGAGAGAGCGAGAGAGCGAGAGAGCGAGAGAGCGAGAGAGCGAGAGAGCGAGAGAGAGAGAGAGAGATAGAGAGAGAGAGAAAGAGAGAGAGAGAGAGAGAGAGAGAGAGAGAGAGAGAGAGAGAGAGAGTGGAAGGTAGACACACCGCGAACGGATGGGGCTGGGATGCCTCCTCCAGCAGACACATCTGCGAACCCGGCGGCGTCAAGCCCGGAGCAGCCTTGCCCTGTACAGAGCCCGTGTAAACAGGAGGAGAAGGAGCAGGAGCAGGAGTAGTAACCCAAACTCACATGGTAGCAGTGCTGGACGCGGGTGTTCCAGGCGTGCATGGGCACAGCGAGAGCGAGGAGACAGATGACCATTCGCCACATCGCGACACACCACAAATGACCCCGCCCCTGTCGACCATCCAATCAACACTCCCCATCAGCAAATAATTTTATATCAATATACCGCAAACATGTGTCAAATTCAAATAATAAACCTCTGTCATATAATATCGCTTGTCAGAATGAATGATAGGTGATAAGTGGGAGAGTGGGGGAGTGGGGAAAGCGGGGGAGGGAGTGGGTGGAGGGGACAGCATGGCCTCCCCTCTCAGATCAGTGGATGGCGAGTGGACAGCGCGCGGGGTGCAAGTGAACGAGGGGCAACAACAACGACAACACACACAGAGAAGAAGAAGAAAGGGCGCGGGAATTGAGCGGTTCGATCAATCGGTCTCATTGCTCCAAGGCGAGAAGGTGAGTGTGGGTGGGTGAAGGGGCGGGTCCGGGAGGACGCCCGAAAGGGGGACTAGCAGGAGAACGAGACCTCGTACCTACAGGGGGTGTCGGTGACGTAGAGGCGGTGGTAGTTGGGACCCCATCCCTTGCCGACTGAGATGACGAGGTGTGCGTGTGTGAGGGCGGGGTCGCGCAGTTCCAGCTCGTCCCGAGTCGCCCCGCGGTGCACCCGGATACAGTAGCCGGGGGACAGACGCCGCAGGGTGTCCGTCTTCGACGCTGACGTCGACACACACAGAAACAGCGGACGCGAACCACTGCAACATGACAGTGTAAGGTAATGCAGAGAGGGGAGATGCGTACCTGTTGTACAGCCACACGTCTTCCGGTCCAGTCGATCCAATCGACTCGGCTTGTCGTATCAACGCGAACGACACCTAGAGTCGGCTCGCAAATCACTTTCACTCTTTTCACAAAAGACATTGGGTGATTAGAGGAAAAACGAATTCATTGAAGGATATTTTTTCTCTCAATTCATTGAAGGATATTTTGATACGAACTCGCGCACTCCAGCTTGCGAAGCGAGAGCACTAGCACTGCACCAACTGGATATGATTTCGGCATTGCGAATGTAAAATGTGAGCGGGAGACGATGTTTGCCATTCGGTAGACTGTGAAACCGTTGGATAATGTTTTTGACATGAATAATTGAGCAGAGTTCGAACTAAATATACAACACGCGTGAACTGCATGATACATTGTGATGGATGTGCGTCACACTGGGCCGATCCTAACATCGCGTTGCAAATGCAAGAAATCTTGCGATTACAAGAAATCTTGCAATGTAACGTTGTAATCGCAAGAATTCTTGTATTGCAATTGACATGTCAAGATTTCCTGCAAATGCAACGGATAGCATGTACCTCAAACTTGGGTAACTAAACCGAATCCAGATCATGTTCGCACGCGTGCGCGCGTCAAACATATAAACGCACAGCATGCGAGATCATACGGGTTTGCTATACTGATAGATCTATTAATAAATGAAAGATGTGTTCCGATAGCCCTCATCTAGATGTATCAGACAAAATCATTATTTTGCGATCAGTTTCTTTCGATCGCGATTCGTTTTGGCGTTGCAGGAAGTCTTGCAATTGCAATGTTGCAATCGCAAGAATTCTTGTAATCGCAAGGTTTCTTGCAGTTGCAACGCGATGTTAGGACCAGCTCACTGTCCCCATCTCGCGCACCTCATTCAACGTGTCCCACTCGCATGTGACTGGCTGTGCGTCGTGGACTGCTGCCGCGAGCAGTCCGATGGCCGCGAACTGCCCCGACAGGCACACACTCTCACCCACTCGCTCCTTGCACTCCCAACGAGACAGCCGGGCCCACGCTGCAACACACATGCAAATTATTTATTACATCAAACATCATTGAAATTCAATCAATCTGTAACTTTCATACCCCCAGACAAGATTTTTATTCCATTTTTTTCTTGTTTTTTTTCTTACAGACTACATTGCGATTTGGGCTCGATATATTTGCATAACACTCATCCACACGTCTCTTTTGCCCTTCTTGCGAAATGCGAAAAAGTAGTATTTCAAACACGCATGACTCATTTTTAGCATAAACTGTTACGATCAAGAGTTAGAAATGAAAAATGAGTCATAACAAATCTTTGCCACGAAAATTTCAAGTAATTATTTCCAGACTCAAAGATAGATGTGACAAGTCACACCAAGCATAAATGAACCCAGCCACCCAGCAAAACGAAAATAACAATAGTGATAGATCTACTATATTCGAGTCACTCCTCCCTCCCTTATCTCGGGGTTCGCCGTGGGAGAGAGAGAGAGAGAGAGAGAGAGACTCGCAAGGACTGCCAGTAATAACCCGCTTTCACCTCCCTCCACCATAACGAGCAGCTACGTCCCACACACCACACAAACACACAATCACGTTGTCACTCACTGCTCCTCCTCCTTCTCCTCCTCCTACTCCCCTATCTCTCCCATTCCTTATCTCTTGCAAGTAATCACGCAAGCCCCGCCGACTGCACTACTTCCTTCATCCCTCTCCAGTTCCTTCCACTTTCCAAAAAGAAAAAAAAGAGCGAAGAGAGAAAGAGTGACTCACAGACGCCGTGCATGTGAATCATCTCGGAAGACGAGGACGCCGACGTACCGGGCTGCGACTCCTCCCCGTCCTCCTCCTGCAACCACTCCTTCTCCTCCTCCTCCTCCTCCTCCTCCCTGCTCCCTCCCCTCTCTCCTCCTCCCCTCACCTGTATGGGCGACTCTACTCCGTCGTCTCTGGGCGGGGGTGGGGGCGGGGCGTCCGGCGGGGCTCCGGGCGGGGCTCCAGTGGGCGGGGCCAGCTCCTCGTCGAAGCCAGTGTCCGTCGTCACTAAAACACAACACACTCATTCCCAATCATCCAATCCACACCATTTATACGGTTCAAGCGAGTTACGATGGGGGCACGATTCACACATAGCTGTTGTTATAGCATCACGCGCACTCTCTTCCCCCTCTCCCTCTCTCCATCTCAGCCCCACTCTACCCTTTCGAGACGAGGTCCGCCGCTGCCAAAATGGCTTCATCGCCGAAAACGGCACTGAAATGCGCAGTGATATGATATCGAATATGCAAATGAGATGTTAGTCGGGATGCACACGTTATGTCCACACCCCACTCGCTCTCTGCTCCTCTTTCCTCCTCCTTCTCCCTGCTCCTTCTCCAAACTCGGCGGAAAAAGAGAGGCGCTCGTCGCACCGCGCACCATTCACATAAACAAACGTGTAAACATGGCGTGTGCTTGCCACTTTGGGCGACTCGCACGCTGCGCCCTCTCGCCGCCGCACACTCTCTCGCGCCTCTCTCACCGGGCGACGTACCCCTTGGGGCAAATTCCGTCAATGCGTGTGTGGAATGGACGATGCTGGCTAGCTATACGCGAGAAGAAGAGAGCGAATCGCATATCAAACAGCAAGCGAGACAGCAAGCACGCGACAACACTCGCCCGCAATCACCATCTCCCTGACCCCGGCGTCCCCCTCCTCCCTCCCTCACTCACTCCCCCACTCTATCCCGGTCACAAGCTCCGGTTACATCGCCCTTCTAATGCACTCACGCCATCCCAATCCCCGATCCGCATAGAACACCACCCATCAGCTGCATCCTGCCTGCTGCTCCGCCTGCTCCTTCTCCACTTTCCCTCACCCTCTCCTCCTTCTCCTTCTCCTCCACTCCCCGCGAACCCGTCTCCGATTACCAGTAGTCTGCGGGCGCAAGCGGAACGCAGCGGACATGCAACACAGAAACACAACGAGGGCAGGACGACGAGTGGACAGAGGGTGGCATGCACATGTGAGGGCAGGTGGGGGGACAACTCACGGGAGATCTTGCGGCAGTGGCCATTGTGGATCGAGTAGCGGTGGCGGGCGGCCGACTCGCCATACACTGTACGACAGGAGGGTGCGGGTGAGCAAGGGAACCGACCACCACGAGACACAAATGAAAGTGAGGGGATAGACAGGCATAGAGACAGCCAGAGTGCCATGGATGCAGGTGTGCAATACAAAGCGAGTAATGAGCATAGCGTACCTGAGTGTGGTTTTGGTCCGCCGTTGAGGAGCGCGGAAGGCTCGTCGTCGGCCTGCGTCTCGGGGCGGATCCAGAGAGCGTAGTGGTAGGGATTGCAGCACGAGACGGTCGAGTTGTTGATGGTGACACGGCCGAAGCGACACCAGGGAAGGGCCTCCAGACGGTGCAGAGCCGCATCCACCTACAACACATGACGTGTTGACTCGAACCATGCAATCCATCGATCCGATCCCATACACCTATCCCTTCTCTCTCTACGCCCTCCAATCACAGCACACTGTCTCTTACTCGATTCCATGCATCTATCAACGAGACACATCCGAGGCGAAAAGAACACACTTCTCCCTCATCCCTTCCTCCTCCTTCTCCCCTTTCTTCCCTATCTCTCTCTCTCTCTCTCCCACCCTCATAGCCCATCAAACACACACCTGCGCAATTCTTAATCACACGGAAGAAATCAAAAATCACCGCCGCCCGAGCATCGCAGCGGGAATAACAAAAAGCACACAGTAACTACTAATGAAGACGTGAATATAATGATAATTGCCATCGAGGCTCAAAATGCTTTTCCGTTTCTTTCCTCGCCACAATTCCTTCCTCCTTATCGCGCATCCTTCGAGCAGCCCCCACCCCAAAAGCAGCATGCCAGCCACAATGAATGCTCTCCAGAGTTGCGAGTGGAAGAATCGGGCTCAATTAGAGTGCGACTCGCGCACCCTGCGCACTCTCACTGGCGCACACTCTCTCGCGCACTCTCCGTCTCCTCTCACTAGTCCGCACTGCTTCAGCGATTCGTGTACAAGTCGCGCGAGGCACGCAAATGTCATATCGACCCAACCACGCCAACACCAACCAAGACAGACTCGACGCCATTCTTTCCCTCTCTCCCTCTCTCTCTCTCTCCCTCCCTCCCTCTCACTACTACCATAAATCAACACCCTCTCTCGAGTGGCTCTCGCCTCAAAAGGAGCGAGAGGGGAGAATGCGGAAAACATGGCAGCTGGCTGGCGCGCATATGATAAACCAGAGGGGAAGAGGTGGTGAGTGGCAGACGCACCTGCAGGTCCTTCCACCGCCACAGCTTGCAGCACAGGTAGGGCATGCTCATCGGTCGGTCTATCTGGGGGATGAGTCCGCTGTCCTCGTCGACTGCCGGTTCGTGCAGCTCCTCCCTCTCGTCCATCGGAGGACCCGGCGCACACAGCTTCGCCTCCCGACCGTCACTCTCGATCGCCTTCCGAATCACCTCCACGTCCTCCGCGTCGAAACTACAAACACACTCCGTACACGAGACACGCAATGGAAATGGCGAGACAAATGACAGGAATACAGCGGGAATCGGAGATGCTGACACGCACCCTCGCATGAGTCGCAGAAATCTCCGTCGCGCTCGTCGCTCGTCGGAGGTCACCAACAATCGACGACGCCATAACCTGCAAGTACACCACATACACAGAGAGAAGGAGAGAAGAGAGAGAAAGAGAGAGAGGGGGGAGGGGGGGAGGGGGGACTGACCGTTCAATGTGTCTGCGTCGCTCGCTGAACACGCACCACCACACGCCGCAGTCCATGTGGGGCGACTGGAGGGGGAGAGAGGGGGGAGGAGGGGAGGGGGAGGTCGCGCACCCCTTGTCGCTCTCTCGCTCCTCGCACTCTCGCACTCGCTAGCGCGGCTGCGGTCGGCGGCAGGCAGCAGGGGGCGGGATCGATGCGACGACGCCTGGCTGGTGCTGCCCCGCCACGCAGCTAGCTACTGCTGTGCGTGTGCCAAGGGGCGGGGCCACCCACACTCCTCCCTCACTCCCCACTCCCACTCAGCACATCCACACCTCCCGCCGCGGAGCTGGCTGCTCCGTCCGACCCGTCGGCGGCGCCTCCTCCTCCTCCTCCACGTCCATGTCCTCCTCTCCGCCCGCGGGGGGCAGCGCCGAGGGCCCGAGGCGGGGCCGCTGACGGGGCAGGTGGCCGAGTCGGGCCGCCACCTGGCCGAGTTCGGCGCGGAGCCGCGCGAGGACCGCCTCGTTGGTGGGGTTTGTGAGCGGCGCGTTCTCCTTGCGGATCTCGGCAATCGGTCGACCGGCGCCCTCCTGCAGACGAGCCAGCAGACGCAGCACGCTGCCCCACATCTCCAGCTGAAACAACCATACACCTTCTCCCCCAACTCTCTCTCTCTCTCTCTCTCTCTCTCTCTCTCATTCCCCATCATAACTCATGAATCAGCGCGTTTTTCGCGCCTCGAGGCAGCGGCGGTGGCAGTGATGGTGTAACAAGAGAAGAGCACCTAGACACACTCACACACAGCCAGTGGCAGGCAGAGCATATCCCTCATAAACACAAACAAACACGAGTTTCGCGCATTCTCTATCAATTACACGCGCATTCAGTGGCCGGTCGCAGCACGACTCTCTGACCAATAGCCAATTGTGGTGTTGAGGCGGCAGGCGGGGTGCACCCTCCAAAGGATAAGCCACAAGGAGCGGACAATGGACGCGAGTCGCCGCCGCCGCACAATCTCTGCTCCCTGCTCCTTCCTCCTCCTTCCTCCTCCTCCTCCCCCTCCTCCTCCTCCTCCTCCTTCTTCTTCTCCTCCCCCTCCTCCTCCTCCACTCACAGTGGGATGGAGCTGTCGTATCATAGCCTGCGCGAGCCGCTGCTTTCCATCTCGCTTGTTCGTCACAGTCACACACACCTGCAATCGAGCGTTTACGAGAGCAGACAAAAGAGCAAAGCACCTGTCGCTCTCCTAGTGACAGTTTCATCTCGTGCTTCTGGTACTCGAGTGTGTTGCAGTCGAATTCCAGCGACAGACCCGACCACGTTGCCGTCCGCTTCACTATCTCCTGCAATAACGACTCTCTCTCTCTCTCTCTCTCTCTCTCTCATTCCCGCCATCTCAGCAACTGCCATTGCACATGTGTCTCCCATTACCAGATGACATGTGTTGTTCTTGTTGTTGATTGTTGCTTGTTATCTGTGACCTCACATCCTCTCTCTCTCCTTCTCTTTCCCTCTCCTCGTCTAACTTATTCCCAACGAAAACAAACGCGGCTCTCGTTTGTGTCCCGCAGGCAGCGCAATGGGGAGAGGGGAAAGGGAGGGAGAGAGAAGAGAGCGCGCCAATTACCACGGGCAATCAAGCACGCAACAACCCCGCAATCCCTCATTTTCACATCTGATTTCCACACAGCCATTCATCTCTCTCTCTCTCTCTCATCTCTCTCTCTCATCTCTCCTCTTCTCATATGATCTCTTTCCCTTCCCTTTCCCTCTCATTATCGCTCCCATTCATTGGATATGACAAATTGTGCGATGATATGCCACCTCATCATATGTCATCTTCCCTCCTCTCCAATCTCGCACTGTAAACATAACGTCAGTAGTACTATACCTACACTCACTCAACACAATTCTAACAATGGGTGTTGCGTGCACCTTGTCCCTCCCCTTGTGTTGCTCCTGCTGCTTTTGC
Source organism: Rhabditoides inermis (assembly GCA_963966185.1). Taxonomy (NCBI): domain Eukaryota; kingdom Metazoa; phylum Nematoda; class Chromadorea; order Rhabditida; family Rhabditidae; genus Rhabditoides; species Rhabditoides inermis. The sequence goes on along the minus strand of CAWZYM010000020.1, from coordinate 1,543,788 downwards.
TCCCTCAATTCCTCCCGAGGGAGCAGCGCTGGTCATTTGTACTACTTGCCATCCGCGGCTCTCGTCGGCAGACCGAGAGAGAGAGAGAGAGAGAGAGAGAGAGAGAGAGGGGAGGGGCAAATCCGGCGCGTTGCCGTCACTTGCATATCTCTTCTCTCTGCCTCCCCCATAACAACTTGATCCACTCCGCTCCGACTCTCCACATTAGAATTCAAGCGCTGCCCAATTTGAGTGCCCAAAAAACCGGGGACACCATAAATTTCAGGGCTATCTCGGAAATGTGGATCTGAGAGAGAGAGAGAGAGAGAGAGAGAGAGAGAGAGAGAGAGAGATGGGTGGTCGGAGGGAACGGCATTGGCCCATTCGAGGGACCATTGAGAGGAGGAAGGGGCGGGGCACATTATGCACCACACTATTCCATACAAGAACAAGAACACTCCACTCTCAAGACAAAAGGGCGGAAGGGAGAGGGAGGGGAAGAGAGGAGCGGGGGGAGATTGGGGGACACGCTCCACTGACTCCCCGGTCCCTCCACTTTCACTTCCACAAAACAAACCGACATGCAATGCAACAATGGCGGGCCATCAACGAGCCTCCCGCTCTCCGCCCACCCACACTCACCTGCAGTACGTTGAATGGCTGTGGCTGACCGGCGCGGAGGCTCATGTCACTCAGACGAGGGTCTTCGATCGACACGTTGTCGAACAACTCGCACTCACTCGACCCGCCGCTGAAAGAGGGAAGAGTGGAGGGGGAGAGGGAGGGGGAGTACCCAGTGTCCCTGAGTGCGACGCAGTCCGGGTCGAAGCGGAGTGCGGGAATGAGGAGTTCGAGGGCGTTGCGGGCGGCTGCCAGCTTGCTCGCCTTCTTAGAAGCACCCGTACCACGACCCATCGACAACACCTCCTCTGCAAACACGCGCGCCATCACATAAATGCCTCTTGGATAGAAATTTGAGATTACTGATTGATGATCGAAGATTAAAGACTTTATTTGAATTATTTAGTCGATTTCCTCGTTTTCCTTTCTTCCTATCCTACCACCCTCACACCCTCAGCCTTCTCAGAACATAGAGAACTCGTATCGCATGCATGCATATTTCATGCGACGAACTCTCCCCTACTCTCTCACTGAAATCGGCAATGCAGAATTCAATTAAGGTGTGGAGTGTGGTGTGCTGGGGGGACGCAACATACCTCCTTCCTTGGCTGCTGTCTCTCCTCCCGCTCCCTCTCCTCCGTCCATCAGATGGAGCAGGGCTATCTTCTCCTTCACGGATCCCGAGGCGGCGAGTCGAGACGACAGCACAGTCTTCAATCGCACAGTGCACTGGTACGGCGCCGACGTCGTCCTAGAGACAGCAGGCATCATCAACATCCACGCTACCTCCATCTACTCACTTTGTCTCTATGAAGTCGTACTGCACCACTCCCTTGACCACCTTCTGCACGTACTCGTGTAGTATAGCCACCTGAAAGACACCATTTATGTGTAACACTAAACCAGTTTAACGCACGCTCGTCTTTCCGGCAGGGTTGATCACAGTCTGCTTGCTGAACGGCTTGGCCGACTTGTCGTAGTGTCGAACCTGTCAATCAATATTATGGGAACCATCGTCGTCTTTCATCTCACCGCTATGAGCTGAAGCCCGGCGTGGGGTTTGGATCGGAGCGCGTCGTCCCTGTCCCCGTCTTCGTCCTCCACTCCTGCCACGGCAACATCCTCTGCCCCCGCCTTCCGACGCATCTCCCGACCTTCCTTCCACGAGCCGTGCCGAACCACCTATAGTATACTGTAGCCTGGAAAGATAAATGATTGTACCTTGATGTGTTCGATTCGGAATCGCTCCTTGACGTGTTCAAACAGCTGATCCTCGTTGAGGTAATTCTTCGCAATCTCCTCATCAGTCTACAATATTACCACCGTCTGAAAAACCAACAAAAAATACTGTGCTCACCTGAACCTGTACAGCGGGAACCCCGCATAGAGCAGCCGCTGCTTTGCTGTCGCTTTCTTTCTTCTGAATGTCATTAAGTGAAGGCGTACACAAGAATAGGAGGGTAAACCTTGATATTGTCGAGATCGCTGGCGAGTTTCTTCTGATGGAAGCAGGGTATGGCGGATACAGGGACCTCGTGACGACGCACCGACCGCCTGCCCAGTTCGTAGGGACGAGAGAGCGACACGACTCGAGTCGACTGGTGCTGATCAGAGAGTGAGGGAGGACAGGTGAGCGAGACGTACCAGATAGACCGAGATGCCGGAATTGTGGGTGATCTCTACCCACCCGGGAGGGATCGGCTCCATCTCAGCTCCGCCGCGCATCGACTGCACACGCTTCAGCCTGCACACACGTTCGCATCACGTGCTTATCCACTCGAACACATACCTCACATTCGAGTTGTGCTTGTTCTGTCCGTCTATCGAGTCGAGCAGGGTGTCGACATCGATGTCTGGTCCCTTCTCCCCCCCCTCCTCGCCGTCACTGCTGTCACACACACTATCCGCGGCCACTCCGTCCTGCGATGACTCGTCCAACTCGTTCGCGTCTAGACACCAACAACTTGACACATTTGCATATAGTGTATTTATACCTGGAGAGGGAATCGTCTCAGTGGAGAAAGTAGCGTTAGAGGAGAACGGACAGATTCTGAAATCAACCACACTAATGTACATTGTGATAAAATACCGTACCCATTGGAAGACGTTGTAGGTTCATGTTTCACTGCAGTAGTGTTCGCTTCCAGGTCTTCTCTGGGACGTTTCGCTGCGGGCTCCGATGGCTAAAATTGACATTTAAACTTGAAAGAATGGTCCCAACTCACTTCTTCGCTCAGTGGTGGAGCAGATTCGACAGTAGACGTATCGGCGGTAGTTTCGTCCTGTTTATGTTCAGTCTCCTCCCTTGCACCGTCTTCTTTGTCCACTCCATCTTCTGCGTCCCCGGCTTCCATCAACTGTTTCAGCAGCTCCTCCCGCCGCCTCTCCAATTCTCGTATCTCGTCGTCGCTTTCCTCCATTAACCTTGAAACATGACGTATATACTAGTCCTACTCAACTTAATCAAAGCACACACAAAATGCATAAAACAACGAAGAACGACACAGAAATTGAACACCGAAACCCGTTTGGAAAAGGCATCCTGGAAAATTCATCACTTCATCACTTCATCACATGTGATGAAGTGATGAAGTGATGAAGTCATCACTTCATCACATGTGATGAAGTGATGAAGTGATGAAGTGATGGAGTGATGAAGTGATGAAGTGATGAAGTGATGAAGTGATGAAGTGATGAAGTGATGAAGTGATGAAGTTTCAATTTTCGTTATTTAACAAACTTTTTTAATTTGTAAAAAGTAATATGTAATTTGTTTTTTTTTATAAACTTTCAATCGGCAACGGCAACAGATGTCTGTTTGTTCGCTTACTCATAAACTACATCATAAAGACCAGAAGTACAAGACCAAGATGAAGAGAATCCATACTTGAAAACTTGTAGGATGCAAATGATGATGTGCTACTATAGAATGCTACAACAAGATCGTTTTGTACCAACTGCGCCCTTGCCATACCAACGAAAGATGATGACGTATTGACGACGTCAGGTTACGTTGGTGGATAAGGGTTTCCTTGTGTCCGGCGCGTAATTATTCCAACAAATAGGATTTCTCTCTCTACGACAACGCTAGTGTCAGTGCGTCCCTCAACACGGATGAGGATGAGGAACATGAAATAGGAAGAAGAAACTTCCCAGGAACATCGTCCTCTTCCTCTTTTATGTAAATTGACAATAATATCTTCCTCTTCTGCCATGTCCCTTTTCACGTCGTTATGGTTATCGCTATAGAGAAAAGCTCAAACTAGTTGAAAAAGATTAAAAGTTTACAAAAAAAACAAGTTACAAAGTACTTTTTACAAATTAAAAAAAAAGAAAATTGAAACTTCATCACTTCATCACTTCATCACTTCATCACATGTGATGAAGTGATGAAGTGATGAAGTGATGAATTTTCCAGGCACACCGAGCGCTCGCCTATGTAAACGGGAAATAAGGCTATATGGGACACGTCAATAAGAATATTACGGAAATTTCACTGTAATAGATAGTTTACCATTTTTCTTTTTCGAATCTGACGAAAGGAGGTGAAAGAGAACAAAAAATAAGGAGGTAATACCGATTTCGATTTTTGAAAAAGTGCCTAGAACAAGAGATATAAAAAATTGAGGTTTTCAAAAACGAGATCGGTATTCCCTTCTTATTTTGTATGGGAAACTCATATAAAATAGTGACAGAATATAAGAATCAGGACACCTTTGGAAAATGCGCGCGCGAAACGAAAACATATTTGTGCTGGAAGAGTGTCGCACCGAACTGCACAACGCATTTTGATCGTCATACATACAAACACAGCTGATTCACTCAATCGATTGAGTTTCGTTTTATAATCCACTTTTGTCGTGTTTTGATTACAGTCGAAGTGTGTGTTCACAGTAACTATCTTGTGCTGTATCTGTAGAATGTCGGCGCCGGATGCGATGTCGCATCAGCCAGGGGCGAATGGCGACGCCCGCCCTGTGCCGATGTTCGTGAGCGTGAAGACGGCCAAGTTCGGGCCCTCTTCTACCGCCACCGAGTGCCCCCACTGCCAGGTACACTCCACTTTACTTGTACACCTTGAATTGACTGACGACGTGTGTACAGCGCTACATCGTGACGCACATCGACCGGGTGAGTGGCTTCTTCGCGTGGCTCGTGTTCGCGGTGTGTGCGGTGCTGGGCTTCTTCTGTCTCGCCATCCCCTGGTAGGTGGGATGGCCTTTGCCCTCAGCTGTGGTTGCAGGTGTTTCTGTGTGGCCCCGTTCTGCATCGACTCGTACCTGGATGTGATCCATTCGTGTCCCGCCTGCCGCGCGCATCTCGGACGGTCAGTCAATCCTCCCATCAATCATACACCAATAAGATAGTGATAAAACTGATCGAACTTGTTTTAGCTACAAGGCGAGCACGTAAATTGGTTCGGTGTGCCCACTGCGTTTGAAGCGATCTTTCCACGTTCTACTTTTCTTGTCACAATTAGTTTGTATGTTTTATAGAAACGAGTGGATCAATCTATTCATTCTATAATAATTCACCCGCATAATCTGTACACAATTATTTTCTCTGCTCTGCCTTGCGAAGCCTTGTAAATACCCACTCCATTGGTTCGACCCATTTGTGATATTACAACATATTTATAAACTCTTTTATAGTACATCTTTGCAATTGACGAAAACTTGACTAGAGAAGGACACTTCAATATGTGTTGATCGGTGACGTAAGTGAAACAGAGGGTTTGTCGGTGTGGGTTGGAGAAGAATCTTCTCCTGTTTAGGTACTCTTTCCAATCCTCCTGTAAGTGCCGATCCAAGCCTTGCAAGACGGACAATGGTGCTCCACGTCCTGCAACGCATTAGACAATTGAATACGCAATTAATTTAGGATAGATAATACCTTGAATGTCTCGACGCAGAAAGGCACCCAGAGGAAGAAGAGGGGAAGAACGAAGACTCCAGCGATGAGAATGACGAGGAAGGAGAGATAGGTGAAGAATCCGTTCACGAACTTGAGCTCCGTCTCACCGTGCGTCTGAAAAAAAAACACTCGTAATGTACTTTTCCTATCGATTGATTCGCTTCCGAGTGGGCGCAGTGATCGGAGGTATGGATTGGATGCGCGGCAGTACTCGAGAAGACACATCGCTTCCCTCCCCCTTGTTTGAGCTCTCCTCACTCCGTGCGCAGGCGGACGCGCATACAAGAGGGCGCGCCACTCGAAAGGGTAGCTTCCCCCACCCCCCCCCCCCCTCGCACTGTACCGTAAGCACTGGTGTCAAACGAGGATAGATCACTTTGTTTGACATCCTCTTCACAGTACATGTCTCCCATCGATCGGATGTTGATGTGAGTTACTATTGATTTCAAGGTATTTTGATGGTTGACAATGGGCGATTTGAAAAGAATGGGATCGTCGAATGACGGATCAAGCGAACAGCAGATCACAAACAGGTTGTGAATTGCATTGCATTCATATGATCGGGAGGGTGAAAGAGAGGGCGCGGAGGAGAGAGGTGGGATGTATGTAGTCCAAGTCTTGTAATTTGATCTACCGCTTCTTTCGATCGCGCAGGCTAGCGAGGGGCGAGGTGAAAGGAGAAAGGGGAGAGAGCAACATTCGAATCACGTCACATAGACTCTAAGCTGCAGTGAGATACGCAGGCAACGACCGATGAGAGGTCAACATGTGAGGGAGAGTGTGCAAAACGGATCACATACTGATACTTGAATAATAAACACACACGCGGCGATGGCACAACCAACAATATCATGGTCAGCATAGACATAACGTAAATGATGGTGGACGCACCCTGCAGCGCGGGCAGTCGAGAAGCTGTGGCCGGTCGGAGAGGTACTTCTTAGCGTTGACGAGCATAGAAGGCGTGTGGGACGCGGACCTACGAAGAGGATCCATGAGGGGATCGCGCTGTGGCGGGGCCTGCATCACCCTCCGAGCACACTCCGTACCTGTGAATGGGGATGGGATGCGACTTGGCGGGCATCATCTTGGCGGGCCGGGCAGGGTACGAGTGCGCGCCGCTCATCGCTGCCCCACCTGAAGAGGGGCGGAGTCGGTGAGACGGGCGAGAGAGAGCGCGCGATCGAGGAGCGCCAGACACGGGTGCTCGAGACGCGAGTCGCGGGGAACACACTCGGTACTCGAGTACTCGCAGTTTCGCGCATGGTTAGAGAGCTGTGGGGCGAGAGTGTCGCGCTGTGGGGTGGGTGATGAGATCAGCGGACGGGTGATCGGGGGCGGGTCTTTTATCCCACCCGCTCATTTTGAATATGTACACAAAGACATGGAATCACTCGGGCCGGTCTTATGTGTACTCACCTATGATGTAAACCCAAGAACATCCGATACAAGAGACCGAGACATTCGCGAGAAAGTCCCCGTTGAATTAGGAAAGTGGTGGCCTGGATAGATGGAACGAGTACACTTGACTGCACTTCACTCACAATACAGCATTCATACACCGCATGGTATAAATGGACATCTACTGTGGAATGGATATCACAATCAGATGACCGCTCGCTTTCTCCCTATTAATGAAACGTCTGCCAAGTCGATATGGAGCTCTGGTGATCTCTCTCTCTCTCTCTCTCTCTCTCTCTCTCTCTCTCTCTCTCTCTCTTTCTCTCTTCCTCCTCCTCCTCCTCCTCCTCCTCCTCCACCTCTCTCTCCTCTCTCTCTCTCCTCTCTCCCCCCTCTCTCTCTCTCCCTCTCTCTCTCTCTCTCTTCCTCTCTCTTCTATCTTCCTTACCTCCTCTCTCACTGCCTTTTCTCTCTACCCTCTTATGTCATCTTTTCAGTGTGTATCCACGAGATTCTGGCACTGGTGTGTGGTGTGCTGACCCTGGTGACGGTTGTTCTCTCCCTCCTCGTACTCCCCCATCAGATGGCATCTATGAACGAGAAGAAGGCGGCGTTCGATCAGAATATGCAGGCCCTCCGAGACAGGGCCGACGATGCGATGAAAACATTCCGGGAGAGACATCGCATGCGGAGGGAAATAAAGGAGGGTGAGTAGAGAGCAGAAGAGAAGAAATGGTCATGCGTTACAGGTCTACCGCCAGGATTCATTCCCTTCCCGTTCCAGAAATATAGGGCAGCGAGAAACAAGAAAGCACATAAGTCATCCAAGAAGATGAGAGCTAAACGGACTACAACGGCGCGTCCAGAGACGTCGACGGAAGAGGTAAAATACTCACTGAATTCGATGAGATGAAAGAAAAGAATTATTGAATAAAAATTTTTGAGAGGTATCGCAGAGCAAGACAGTATGAAGCCGGAGGAGAAAAGGAGTCGGATGATCTGATTGTGAACCCTATGTGCGTTGGACCTCCGGGAGAAGCAGGTAAGCGTGAGTCGTCATTATCTGATACTCTTCCTCCATTTAGGGAACGACGGTTGGAATGGGGAAGATGGCGTGCCCGGACCGCCTGGAGCTCCTGGAGCGGACGCAACGTTTATGAAGGACGATGAGTGTATCATCTGCCCGGAAGGTCCGCCCGGTGTCGAAGGTGCAGAACGATTAATACATTAACATTGTTCAAGAAAAGTTATAGGTGCTATGGGAATGAGAGGGCCGGACGGTCCACCGGGTATACCAGGAGTTCCTGGATTCGCAGGAACAGACGGGGAGGCAGGCGAGGCGGGGACGACACCCGGAGATGGAGGCCTGCAGGGACAAGCAGGTGTCCCTGGACCACCCGGGGAAGCCGGAGCAGATGTGATTACCGGTAAAGGGCAGCCAGGACCGCCCGGGGAGAGAGGGCAGGTCGGACCGCCCGGGGAAGACGGACAGCCAGGAGTTCCCGCTCTGTACGAGTCACCTGTTGGACCGCCCGGTCCGCCTGGGCCACAAGGTAATCCTGGACCACCGGGAGAGAATGGCGATATCGGAGAAGTGGGAGAACCAGGCAACGATGTCGAGTGAGTTATGGTTATTAAATTGTTTCAAAACATACTGAATTGTTCAATACTTAAACATTTGATTTAGTTATTGTCCGTGTCCTCCGAGAACGAAGATGCTCAACTACGGGTTCGGAGCCGCTAACAAGGTCAAAGAAAAACTAGAAAAACATCGGCACTAACTTTTTTCCATTACAGGAAGTATTTGAGCGTTCGTCAGAATATGCAAAGTGGGCAGCGGTAAAAGCACGCAGAAAGAAGAAAATTGCAAAAACAAATATGCAGAGACCCATCAACGAAAGTGAATAGTTTCATTGACCAAAGTAACAAGTAACAGAATGACAATGACAATGTACATGAAACATACGTGAGATAAACCGTTGATATTTAGCGGGCGTCGTAGACCATGAGCTTGCGGCAACGCTTCTTGTACAGAATGCGGTATCCGCAGTCACGGCAGCGAATCGCGTCCTTCGGGCGAATCTCGTTCTCTCCTGAAATAACAGTTTGTGCATTAGAAATGCAACATACTATATGTACAGAGATCTATATATACTGGAATAAAATTGAGAGAGAAAAAAAATGACCGTGACATTCGCCGCAGATGTAGATCATGCTGTTGCTCTTCACGGTCGCGCCGCCGGGACCACCAGGAGTCTGTCCACCATCCATTTCTGAAAAGCAAACATATACATGATCTGAACATAAATATAACGACGAATTTGAAAAAAAAACACACGGAAATATGAGAAAGAAAAGAAGGAAAAAACGAAGTAGGCTGAAAGTGTGATATGTATCACATATGATAAACACACTGCAAGTAATTTCATTTTGATACGAACTGCCATCGAAATAGTACAACTAAACTAGAAAAAATAACACAAAAAGCACCCACTGTTCCACTGTTGTTCCTGCCTGTCGACCGACCGGGCTTTCGAAAAGATCGATAAAACGAGAAAATTCGAAATCCCGCCCCTTTCGTGATGATATGTGTTCGATAGAAGCGGCGCATTTTTTTTATATTTATTTTCTCGTCGAATATTTCGTGATGTATTTCTTTATGGAATAGATCTATCCTGATTGAATTCAAACTGTTAGTACGCTCTTATGTAATATATTCGCCCCATAGCCAGTAGAAATTCGAGAACATTCGCGCTCGTTCGACTTCGATATATATGCTAAATTAATGAATATAGAAATGTTTGGCTCATATTGATTTTGTAATATGAAGTACGTATTCATCTCAATTATTAATATGTGTCATGTATATAGACGTTTGCTCTAATATGCTCATTGTTGTGTGAATACTATTTCGATTTCTTTATAATTAGGTTTTTAGGTAATAATCTAGGGAAGATGGTGAAAGAGACGAAGTACTACGATACTCTGGGAGTCTCTCCGTCTGCTTCGGAGGCGGAGCTGAAGAAGGCGTACCGCAAGCTCGCCCTGAAGTATCATCCCGACAAGAACCCCGAGGGAGCTGAGCAATTCAAAGCTATCTCGCAGGCGTATGAGGTGTGTTCATCTAAGATTATTAATAACAGTTTTTTTTCTTCAGGTGTTGTCGGATGAAAAGAAGCGCCAGATCTACGATCAGGGAGGCGAGGAAGCTCTTAACGGAGGTGGAGGCGGTGGTGGAGGTGGATTCCACAACCCCATGGATGTCTTCGAAATGTTCTTCGGTAAGTCCGTGATAGATATTTTCAAAATGAATACTTTATTTGTTATCTGTAGGCGGCGGTCGTCGGCAGCAGAGGGAACGTCGTGTTCGCCCCACTGTCCACCAGATGCGAGTCAGTCTTGATCAGCTTTACAATGGAGCCACTCGTCGTCTGAAGGTATGAATTTATAAATATGCGTATATAAAGAATGTTGTCATTGCTAGGTGTCGAAATCCGCTCTGTGCAAGGACTGTAACGGAAAAGGTGGATCGAACGTATCGCAGTGCAGTGAGTGCGATGGAGCTGGAATAACCCTTCGCATTCGTCAGATTGGTTAGTAGTTTCATATGTCCATTGATCAAAAGAGGCTTCATTTCATGTTCATGTTCCAGGTCCTGGTATGATCCAGCAGTCGCAGGGTCCGTGCCAGTCGTGCCGCGGAACCGGTGAGATGATTTCTGCTAAGGACCGCTGTAAGGGATGCAACGGACAGAAGAAGGTAAGGTTTCATTTTTCTTTTTGTAAATGAAGTAGGGTTAATGTGATAATGAATGTATTGTTTTAGAAGAAGGAGGATAACATCTTGGAAGTGCACATCGAGAAGGGAATGGGAGATGAGGAGAAGATTGTTTTCGAGGGCAAGGGAGATGAGGAGCCCGGACTTCCGGCTGGGGATATTATCATTGTTCTCGACGAGCAGGTATCGTATTGTCTATGGTGATCACATTGACTTACTGTTCAGGAGCACAACACATTTGTTCGCAAGGGCAACAATCTTATTATGAATGTGGATTTGTCTTTGGTGGAAGCTCTGTGCGGATGCTCGCGTACCATCAAGACTCTTGACGACAGAACTCTCTTCTTTACCATTCTTCCCGGTAAATTTTAGTCAGTTATGTACACTATTCGTTTTTCTTGTTGTTTGCAACATCATGAGTCATGGCGTTTCTAGGAGAGGTGATCAAGCATGCTGACGTGAAGGTGATCCACGGAGAGGGTATGCCGACTCACGGCAACCCTTTCGAGAAGGGAGATCTTCTTGTGCAGTTCACCATCGAGTTCCCCAACAATATCGGTGAGAAGCAGCGCGCCGCTCTCGCAGACCTTCTCCCCGGAAAGAGTGAGTGAATGAGTTTCCTATGGTTTCTAGTTGAGAATATCGTTATAACTAACCAACGTTTAGCTGCTGCTGTGATCGACGAGGAGGCGGAAGAGTGCATTCTTACAGCCACGGGTCCCAGTAACTTCAGGAACAGGTAAGTGTTTATTTATTGATTGTTGACGATTATGTATATTTTCAGCCGCGAGGAGGCGTATGGTCATGGTCACGGAGGAGCCGGAGTGCAGTGCCAGCAACAGTAAAGCTATACAGACGCTCCATCATTTCACAATTATACTTTATATGCGAAAGTCCACCCGAAGGTTTATGTTCTTGATATCTACTCGTTGATTGTTGTGATGCCCCGTGTTGCTTTGATGATCTGCACACATTGTTTCCCAAGATGAATTATAAAATTTATCGATTATGAGCAGATTGATTTGATGCGGTAAGTGAAACACGAGTAAACGAGAGAAAATAGAATGGGAGGAAGTGAGCAGAATACAACGGGTATCCAGAAATGAGAGACAGGATGAAAATCAATTGCAAATTTGAGAAGAGCAATACACGACATGGTACGAAAGACCATTGCTAGAATGCCTATCGTAGGGGAAGGAATATGACGGAGCATGAAGATAAATTCGAACAAATTGCATCCAAGGATCATTGAAAGTAGAATGACAAATTCCACTCTGGATTCTTCGGTGATTTCAGTTTCAGTAACCGTGAGTGACGCCTTTAGATACGGATCCTGTAAAAACTAATCTACAAAATAAGTAGAAAGATTTTCACCTGATTGTTGAACAGGACAAATATCAAGGCTGATTGTCCCAATATACATATAACGTTTCCAGAAATCGTGTCCAACATTGCAACTGTAGTGTTCGATATATTTAGTGAGCACTGCGGCGTGCATGTGTGGCTGTTTCCATGGAGACATATGTATAGGAAAGAAGGGCGTGTATATTATTTAAAATGCAATAATGTGATAAATTATGTTGTATTTTTTATTATGAATAATAAAAATATAATTCAGAAAACAGAGTGATAATTATTAATATTCAATACAAAAATGCATGCCCGCAGGGCAAGGTGAAAAACATTCCTACGCGCTATGAAACTATCGTACTTTTAAATATCTTTGTTTAAAGCTCGCGCCGAAGATTTTGATGCGCAGGGACACCAAACCATTCTCTACCGTTTCTAACAAAATCTAAGAGAGACATATTATTCTATTTTAAAAAGTTTTTAGGTGTCTTGTGTTGTTTGTGTGTGATTACCGTATCCGTGTTTTTCTCAAGTGTTTATATTCATTGTTATCATGTTCTATGTTGTGTTTATGTCCTATCTTGATGCGATTAGTGTTCAAAAGTTTTAGGATTTTTGAATTCAAATCGCGATATTTTTTGATCTTGACCCCGTCTTTCTGTGATACTATATTTCAATCCAATCAACCGAGCGTTATCATATACAGTTGTTGTGCTTGTCTTGTGTATTGCTACTCTGTCGCCTGTTTTTGTTGTTTATCGTCTACGATGGTAGTCTTGTAACTAATGGTTTGTAGGGTCACCATGACGTTCAAGCGCAGGAACTGCGGAAGGAACAAGAAGGGACGCGGACACGTCCGTTACATCCGTTGCCTCAACTGCGGCCGTTGCTGCCCCAAGGACAAGTCCATCAAGAAGTTCGTTGTGAGGAACATCGTTGAGGCCGCCGCCGTCAGGGATCTGACTGAGGCTTCCGTCTACGAGCGTGAGTGTTTTGTTATATATTTTTTTTAAATCTTGTTTTGTTTATTTACTGAGTTTTATCATTTCACGGTTTTCGTAAATTCGAGTGTGCAACCGCTGTTTTCAGAGTACGCTCTGCCCAAGCTCTACCACAAGCTGCAGTACTGCGTCGCTTGCGCCATTCACGCTAAGGTTGTTCGCAACCGTTCCCGTGAGGCCCGCAAGGACCGCAACCCTCCTCCCAGGTTCGGCCAGCGCACCCAGAACAACCGCCCCGCCGCTGGAGCCGCTCGCTAAACGCTTGTTTGTTGTTGATTTTGAACAATAAATTTTTTGTTCATTTTGTAATTTGACCTGCTTGCGCTAGTCCCCTTATCCTGTTGTATTGTTGCCTTCGAGATTTAACTTCAAACATGTCGTCTATGATAATTGCATTTAGTAGCATCGTGATGCACAAATATTCCATTTGTTGTGTAGGTGATGGCGACCGCCTTCCGGGTTTTCCCATTCTGCAGCTCAATCGCACAATCGTGTTTATCTGTTTTTGTTGTTGATCATGATGCAGCGGGCGATCCTCTGCTTTCTGTCCTTGCCTAGCACACCACTTCTCCTAGTCTTGTATGACACCTTGTCCAGTACAATCAATGAGAGCATCTTCTTTTCCATTCTTATTTGAACATTAATCATTTTATTCTGTGTAGATATTCTCTTCTATGCCTTCTCGCCGCATATTAAAAAATCCAGACTTTATTGAATCGCATTTAGCCGCGTTATCGGTCCGCGCCAGACCCCCCGCGAATTGTATGCTTTGCGGTCTGGTTTTTTTTTTGGGGGGGAAGAAGGTGATTTGCTTCAGGGATTTATGTTTTTTTTTCAATTTTTGAATATATGGTGTGGTCCCCCAGTTCCCATAGAACTCTAGCTTTCGATTTTTGAATTTCGCTCTAGTAACTCTCTTCAAATTCGCTACAGAACCCAGTTTGAAGGAGATCGTGTTTTGATAGAGTCCGCACAAAACTCTAGTTTTCGATTTTTCAATTTTTTTTCATTTTTGCGGTGTTTCCGGTGTCAAACCTCGAAATTACTCCAATTTGCATGGAAATCTTCGTCATTTCGTCTGACCTACCACCGATAATTCGCGTACCGTTAAAATGGGGGGATACCCCATATAGTGGGCCCGCAAATGAGTTCCACTCTTTTCACGAGATACATTAGGGTGGTTAGACAACGATCAGAACCCATTGGATGGTGTTTTCAATTTGACAAAACATTGCGGAGGTCCCAGGTTCCAACCCTCGAACAGGTGCTTGGTAAGCGAGAGCGTTATCAATACGCGACTTGGTCATGTGAGACGTACAACAAATTAAAGATATGAACGCCAACGAAAATCTGCAGTTCGCATCATCCATGTACTACGGTGCCAACTAGAGCACGATTATTTTTGATCGGAAAATCCTGAGCTTTAGCTCTGTGCGTATGATCATTGACGAGTAAGTCAGCGTTTATGTTTATATTGAACTACTCAGTTCACGAAACTAAGTGGAAGAATGTATTTTGTTTTTGTTTTACTCCACAAACTCTCAACCTGAAAATGCGCTGCATGCCTCGCTCTCTCTTGCACGGTCAGACATCGGAGAGTACAAATTACAAAAAAAGAGAGCAAAAGAGCTCCCACCATCTGTTATTTGATTTGAGATTTATCACATGAGCCAAAATCGTCAATCTTCAAGTAAGTAAGTCAATCAATAATATATTTTATCAAATCACGAAAGAAAAATAAAATCTTTATACAAGTGAATATTTCTATACCCGTACTGAGCAGTTGGGCTCTAATTGGAGCTTATAGGTTGACAAAAATACATTATGCGGTGACGATTCTACAGTAACGTCACTCTTTTCATCTTCCTCGATGCGTTTTTGGCTGGGTGAGGCGGAAGAGCCGGGCATAGATATGCGACGTGTCTTGACGGCAGTCTTGTCGCTCCATTTCTTCTGCCCTTTCCGTTTGCTGATGTGTGGGTTGTCCTGGTACAGGTTCTTCATCTTGTACATCCGAAGCTGTGTGTACACCCGCTTCAGCTCAGCCTACAACAATCGTATTAACACCTTATCATTTCTCTCTTTTTAAATTTGTATTATCCACCTCCCACTCACACGGATATCTTCTGGATTCATGTCTACAATCGGCACTTCTGCGAAGTCAATGGTTCCATTGAGTATGTTGTCTCTGAGTTTGGCGAGAGAGGGATGAGCCCTCCCAGAGTGGCCTCCCATCGTCAGCGTGCGGCGATTGCTCTCCCCAGACACCTCAAACTCCAAATAATAGCACCGAGATTGGGTATGGCGTAGATATGACGTACCAGATAGAACTTGGGCGCAATGATGATAACAATATTGACGGATACAGTGAGCTGGAGCTGGACGAAAGTAACAGTGAAGAGAGTGTCGGAGTGACCCGAGTATCGCAGCGAGTACCTGACAGAGACATGTTGAGGGAATGTCACATGTGAGGTGTGCTCACCTGATGAGGTTGGCCATGAGAGTGATGACGGCTTCGAGGCACACGGCCACTGTGAACTGCCATCGCTCCAGCCAGTCCGAGTTGCGAGCCTTGAGAACCGATCAGTAGAACACTATGGGAGAAGGAGCTCACCTTATAGCAGAGCCGCATTCCGTAGAGGAGGAAGAGGAGCTCGTAGCAGTGCCATATGAGGGACCAGCTCTGCATGGCGCACTGCGGCCAGGCGGCGATGAAGGCGGCCGCGTCGCCCCACGCACCCACCGTCCACGCGGTCAGGCCTGCAGTCGTGTCGCTTATATACTCTCGTTCTAGTTCATCCACCCCTCTACATTCCCGACTGTCCTTCTCCGCTCTCCCTCTCACCTGTGACAGTGAGTGCTAGCATGGCTGCCAGGTACTTGAGCATGTCCTCTTCCCTCACAGACACGTGCTGCGCCTTGCGCACGCGGTATTCTTGAAGATTTCTGAAATTGTAATGGTGAAATATTTTGATGTTTTGATCCCAATACCCAATTATTCGATATGTGTTTAGAGTTTAGAGTCATGTTGTGAATCTACCGGATAAAATTAACTAAAATTTATTTACAACATTTTCCTATTCGTAGTTGTAGTTCGATATACAATTCGATAGACACTTTGAGTGAAAGCGCACCTGTATATCTTGAGAACGATGCATCCGTAGAATATGGAGAATCCGATCTGTCGCAGCCACACGGCGACGCAGCAGGAGGCAGTCGGGGGCGCCAGCCAATCGAGCAGCAACTACAACACAATGTGTCCTACCACACCAGTAATACACTATGTTATATTGTTTTTGAAGTGATTTGCCCATTTTTTGATGCAGTTAGGACTAGGACAACTAGCTTTGGCGGATCACATAGTCACATAGAGTATTTTCCGTGACCGTTGAGTGACGTATATACTCTACCTGTTATTGTTGGAAATCTTAGGGGTAACTGTGTATATTGTGATTTCCGCGTTTTTCAAAAGAGGAAAAGAGCAGCAGAGAGATGTCACAAGCACAAGCAGAATACGAGTAAATATCATATAACATAACAGTGTGGTGAATTCATGAGCGCGTGTGTATCGTTGGACCACCCAGGACCACCCATGTAATAGGAAGACAGCCACACTCACGATAGTGTAGAGGATGCTGGCCCCGAGCAGAAACAGCTCCATCAAAGCCCATCCACGCGCCTCGTGCTGCCTGAAAAAGGGGATGAGTGGGAGAGAGAGAGAGACCGCCAGTCCCTCTACAAAATGTCTCGCAGTGCTTTTCGATCGCGCCACCTGAGTTTTGTGACGGAAACGCGTCCGTTCAGGCGTGAGCGGATATCCCCTTCTATCCTTCCTCTCCCCGGATTTTTTCTTTCACCCTCTCTCTCTCATACGGCGTCATTTCGCAGCTCATTGTCGCCCGTCACCGGGGGCTAAATGCTAATACGGGGCTCGCATCCGCGGAAACCCCTCACACACAGGCCTCATAACTGTTTTTGCAACGATGCATAAGGGGAGGCGACTCACTTTCTCCGGGCGCGGCAGACGACTGGAATGAGCGCGAGGCAGGCGACGGCGCAGAAGGCGTTGAAGAGGAGCAGCATGTTGCGGCCTGCAGCTGCACTTCTCCCTCGCCCCCTTCCCCCCTCCACTCACCCCGCTCTCCGTCGTTCCGGCACAGTGCCTTCCCGCCCTGTCCATCCTCCTCGCAACACGCCTTCGCCAACACCCGCACCCCGCCGTGCACCGTCCATGAGCACTGCAAAACTATGTTATACGACTTGGTTTATAGAATCCTGACGGATTGACTTGTTTTGTCTCGTTCTCTCTCTCTGGGGAAGAAGGAAAGCACGCCGCGTTGAGTAGACAGCAGAAGCAGCAGCGGCGGCAGCAGCATTTTCATAATCGCATTGGGCGCGCGGGGGGCGGGCGACATTCGGCGTTGCGGCCGCAATCGAATCAGCGTCTCGCTCACACACAGCTTCTGCCTTCGTGTACGGTCACTAGTGGTGGGAGGGATGGGGGACTGTACGATGCTCGCATTCCCCCGCCAAAACACTGCCACGACTGGGCGGGCGGATAAGTGCCTCAATCGAATCACATCCCGCCTTCCTCGTGCAATTGGTGCTGCTCAGCGGGCACGACAAGGGGACGAGAGGCGGCTGAGTATCCGCGATTATCGGCCACCTACATCTGCGCATCGGCTCTCGAAGAGCAGGCAAGAGAAGGGAGGAGAGAGAGAAGAGAGAGCGGGAGGAGGTGAGACGGAGGTGCATTGATTTTCACACGCCCCATAGATTGAAGAATGAAGATGCGCCCTCAGGGCGAGTGAGTGAGTGAGTGAGAGAGAAAAGGGGAGAACGCTGCTCTCTCTCTCTCTCTCTCTCTCTCTCTCTCTCTCTCAAATTCCACGGAGATTCCGGCATAATACAGCCTGTGTGTGCTGGGATGTTGAAAACACTACAAAGCGGAGAGTGAGAGAGCAGCGGAGAGCACACACTCACGTCAACAACAACAACAACAACATATACGGCGCGGAAGCAAAGGGAGAAGGATAAGAGAGAGAGAGAGAGAGAGAGAGAGAGAGAGAGAGAGAGAGAGAAGGAGAGAGAGAAGGAGAGAGAGAAGAAAAAGAGAGAGAGAAGGAGAGAGAGAGAGAAGAAGAGAGAGAGAAGAGAGAGAGAGAGAGAGAGAGAGAGAGAGAGAGAGAGAGAGAGAGAGAGAGAGAGAGAGCAGACTCATTCATACAAGCACATTCGCATTCCCGCTCGCACGCGTCGGCGACAAAACCGCTTTCGGAAAGTCGCAGAATATAATATGCGGGTATGGAGCGCGATATATATATAGACAGAGCATATAGAGCGCGATACACAACAATCGTGAATCAATAGCTTGGACTGGGCGTACCTTTGTGTTGCATTGGTTGGGCGTGCAGAGGTCGACGTCGAATGGCGCGAGTCGCACGGTGAGGTAGGCGGAGCGGGTCGAGTTGGGTTGGCGCGAGGGGAACACCAGCGTGGGCTGCCACTGGCGCGGCCGACGGTCGCACATGTACTGCAGCCCGTAGAAGGGCGACACGTTGCGCGGCACGGCGAACGGCGGCTCGGTGTCGAACGAGCTGTCTGCCAGCAGACCCGGCTGGTAGTCGGCCGGATGGGAGGCGAAGAAGCGCGCGAGGGGCACGAGCCGCGTGTGCTGCGTGCGCAACGCGTGCTCCAGCAGAGGCGCCCCGTCCCGACTCGCACCGCACTCGGCCTCGTCCAGCGCCGACAGCAGACTCGGCAGGTCGGGCGGCCTGAGCGGCTCGCCCCGACAGGGCAGCCACAGCACCACCCACACCCACAGCCACATACACAGCTGCACTGCGATCGATGCACCGACAGCCACCGCCGAGGGGGCGGGGCCTCCCAGGCAGGCAGGCAGGCAGGGAGGCAGGGAGGTGGGGGCAGGGAGGGCGGAGAGACACACAGAGACACGCACACACACAATCTTTTATTTATCACTTTGTACAACAAGAAGAAAGAGAGCGGGCTGGCGGCGGGCGAGCGGGCGGGCGACGATACGGCGCCAGCAGAAGACGATCACAGGGTGCGGAGAGGGAGGAGGGGGGGGGGGGAGGGCGACACGGTCACTTGCCGTCCTGCCGCACGTAGAAGAAGTAGTAGAAGACTGAAATGAGTGTGGATGCATATATGTCTTCTGAGCTTTTCCATGTGTGTGACTGCGTGTGTGTGTTGTGAATGGGTGCAGTCGATACGGAATAACATTACGCGCCACCGTGGACCGCCCAGGCAGCGAGAGAGAGAGAGAGAGAGAGAGGGGGGGATAGAGAGAGTGCATATGTGCATATGAGGTGATATCCCCGGGGCGCTTCGTTCGCATAGCGCGTCGTTTTATGATCAGAATAGGGAAAGGGGGATTGCGTGTTTGAGTGTTGCCGGGGGGAAGGATTCGAAAGGGGCCTGCATCCGGCCCATCTCCCATCTCTCTCTCTCTCCATGAGAGCCCCTTCCGATAGAGAGAGAGAGAGAGAGGGAGAGAGAGAGCCCTCGATTCGGGTGCGCCTCCTCTCTCGGGGGACTCGCCACCCCGAGTCCACTTTCCCCCTCCCGCATATTCCATATCGCGCATCGTTTGCGGGCAATGAAGGGGCGTTGGGTTGCATGGCGAGTGAGAGAGAGGGTTGATTGACATATGTGCACCTCTCCACCCCCCCCCCCCTCTCTCTCTCGGCAGGGGGAAGTGAGATGGATGGATGGCCGAACTCCGGCATTTAGACCGAGACTCGTTTACAGTGCCCCCAATCGATGTGAAAGAGGAGAAGAGAAAGAGAGGGGGAGACGATTCGAGACATTTTGGGAGGGCATAAGTGGGTGGCATTGGGCTGGAGATTGGGGGAATATGGGCAATAAGGAGGAGAAAGAGAGAGATGGGGAAATGCTCACTGAGAAAGGCGGTGTAGAATGAGGGGAATGTGACTCGGGAGAGCAGGTCGACCCTCCTCGACAGGTCGGTGCTCTTGCCGAACACTGCCAGACACTTGCGCACTCCCCACCACGACTTGTCCCTGAAATGAAACACTATTGTGACAGGAGAAGCGATCTGTTCCGGCATATCTATTTCACACACACTTATTGTGTTACGAGTTCGGGGTTAGATAGATTGTTATCTTATTGTGGGGAATGAGAGTGCAACAAGTAAACGAAAGAGAGAGAGAGAGAGAGAGAGGGAGAGAGAGGGAGAGGGAGAGATGGAGGGAAGGAGAGAGAGGGAGAGAGAATAACAGAGACAGAGAGAATAGACCACGCTCACTCTTTCTTTGATTCATCGTGCGATACAATGTGATAGATGTGTTGTGTGGTGGTTGGCAATCGGGAGTGAGTGGGCTGTTAGTGGAAGGGACATGTTAGCCACGCACCGGTACGATGACAGGTCCAACCTGAGTGCTGGTCGGTCGGACGGACACACACAGTCATCTAGACGCGTCTTCTTCTTTTTCTCCTGCAATGTTGTTTGATGAGTGGGGATTCGAGTCCCTCTCTCTCTTTTCTCCGCGCACGCACGACGGCTCTATTATACTCTCGTGTTTCGGGCGACGCGCAATTATATATATCTGCACTGCGAAGGGATTAGTTCGCATATCACATACGTTCAATGGATTCGCTGGGCACAGCTGTAGCCGGTGATTGCCTATAGTATAGCGCCGACAGTCACGTGGCGACTCACTTTTCTGAGGAACTCTATTCGACCGTAGTAGTTGACGACGGCGTATTCGAGAAGAGCTCCGAAGATGAACGCGAGACACACGCCGATCCACACATCGACAGCCTAGGTGAACAGGGATTAGGGATTAAGGCTGGAACTCGATGGCCAACGGTGGTCAAAGGTGTACAAAATATCGTGCTACTGCAATTTTAGAGTTTGCATCCATCGCTGTAGAATATACTGTTCACCTACCTTGATGTATGATACGGGCGGGAGTTTGCTGTTGATTCCACTGGATTGTGTGGTCATAGTGAGGAGAGTTGTGACTCCGAGGGAGACTCGCGCAGGCACCGCGTCCTCAAAAAAAAACAATCACCTCAATCCACATTCAAGAAGTCACCGACAGATACTCAACAATAAAACATGTTTTTCATTCACGTGAATTCAATTCCCTTTCCGTGCTATGTCAACATTCTAGTCATAGGATGGGATAGTGGAAAGGGTAACACACTTGCACATGGCTAGAGCTAGACACAATATCGCGTTGCCGATGTGCGTACGCGGCCTCGTCACCCGCCCTTCCAGGGTCTCCGCTTACCTTATCCAGCCAGAAGGACACCCAGGAGACGACGACCAACATCATACACGGGATGTAGAGCTGGATGAGGTAGTAGCTGCAACGTCTCGCTCTCTCTCTCTCTCTCTCTCCCTCGGTCACACACGCACAGCAGGCAGATATGTTTATAAAAGATGTTTATTGCTTTGGTATCACACGAAGCGAGGGGGGATTGGGGGGTGAGACAACGGCGTCACACCGACACACACTCACCTGTACTCCCTTCGCAACATGAGTTTCACGCGAGCACAACTGTACTCTCCTACAACATAAACGACAAATCCACCTCATCGATCGGTGGTAATCAATGTAATCAAAATAATATTAATATACTCTTCGAATCATCGACATTGGAGAGAGAGAGAGACTGTGACGAGCAATTGGTATTGGGTAGTGAGAATCACTGGAAATAAGGCAGACGATGAGGAGAAGGAGGAGAAGGAGGAGGAGGAGGAGACGGAGAAGGAGCAGCCACACCCATGCACACACGGTCACAGAAGCACACGGCAGTCTTTCTTTCTCTCGATGCCTCCGCCACTCTCTCTCCCTGTGAGTGGGGATTGGTCACATCAGATACACTGCCCAGTACAGCACATTGAAGCACGCGTAGCCGATCGGGAACACCTGAAAGAGAAGTGAGAGTTGAGAGAGAGAGAAAGAGATAGAGAGAGAGAGAGAGAGAGAGAGAAAGAGAGAGAGAAGAGGGAGAGAGGGCGCACCAGTCTGGATACGACGTCGATGCGCTTGCTGCGCTCCTTGTATCGTCGCACGAATATCTTGCAGCAGAAGGACGAGCGTGGCTGTTGTCCGGCGCCCGCCACGAGTGGCCGATAGCCGTCCCCACCAGCCGGCGGAAGCTGCTTCATCTGGAACGGGCTTCATCATAGTCTGCTTCATCTTCTCCTTCCTTTCCTCCTCGTCTGTCCTATCTCCCGTGTTTCTCACTACCCAGTACCAATTTCTCGTCTCCCTCTCTCTCTCTCCCTCCCTCTCTCCCCTCTCTCTCTCTCTCTCTCTCTCTCCTACCATGGGTTGTCTGCTGGTCATGTCCTTCCTTGCCGCATAGTTGACTAGGGCGAATTCGAGCAGCGCCCCGAATATGAACGCCAAACACACGCCGATCCACACATCGATCGCCTAAAAGTACGAACATGTAAATATGTAAAGAAGTCTATCGATTCATTGTTTTGTTTAGCCGGTTGGATGCCCTCTTTGTCGAGAACAGGATAGGGTTCAATTTTTTCAACGAACATTCATAATTACGAATATTACGATGTATTCACCTTTGTATAGCTAACCGGCGGGAGCTTGGAGTTGATACCGGAGCTCTGTAATAATGCTAATGTGGGAGGGAATGATGCGACGACATTGACAACACGAGACAGAACAACAACGATTAGTAACCTGTGTGGTCATGGTTAGTAGCGTGGTTACTCCTGAAATGGTAGTGATGAGAGGGTGGAGAGAGAGAGAGAGAGAGAGAGAGAAGGAGGAGGAGGAGGAGGAGTGCTCACCTAGAGTTACTCGCGCAGGAACAGAGTCCTTATCCAGCCAAAACGACACCCATGAAACGATCACTAACATGAATGATGGAATGTAGAGCTGAAAACGGTAGTGATAGGAAAATCAATAACAAAATGAACAGACCTGCAATAGGTAGTAGGAGAACTCTCGCCTGAGTATCATCTTGGTTCGTAGACAGCTGTACTCGCCTGTAAGAGAGGCACACTCGCCATGCGAACGGGCAGCCAGGGGGAGATCACTCCAGAGGGGTCACTCCATAGATGGACACACCATGCACAGAGAGACACACATGCAGAGAGAGAGAGAGAGAGAGAGAGAGAGAGAGAGAGAGGGTGGGAGAGAGAGAGAGAGAAAGGTGGTGAAAAAAAGAACAGTGGACGGATAGGTACGGGAAAAGAAGTAGTGTGTGTGTGTATGTGTGTGTGTGCGGTCTACTGTGCCAGTCTATTCATTTCTCTCGACGTCACGGCTACCTCTCAACGTTCTAATGGCTAATGGGACGCACCTGTGTTCGTTTTACTCGTACAGTAATCTGTCAACACGTCTTGCAATTCGAACGACGGCAGCGACTGTCTCAATCCATCCTGCAACACACAGATTCAGTCCCGCCCTACCAAACCACGCCCCGAATGGATAGCCTACCTTTTGTTGAATGGGCAGTTTTGACTTCCACTCATACTTGATGTCTTGCGTTGTGTAGGCGTCTGAAACGCGGATTTAACACATATTTTTGTATAAGTACGTAATCGAATAATTTACATATTCAAGAATAACTCACAGCTGGCGAGATCGATGAGACACTCTTGTCGATCGAGGGGGTAGAACTCCAGAGACATCGGACATGACAACACCAACGACAGACTGGAACGACCCTCTCTCCTCTCTCTCTCTCCCTCTCCCTTCCCCCCCTCTCTTTCTCTTTTTTCTCTCTCTCTCTCTCTCTCTCTCTCTCTCTCTCTAGTCACTCACCGCACAGAGTAGAGAATCTTGCCGTCGGGATAGATTCTGATGAGGACGTTGGGCTTGTCGATCAAATGACGACGAGCCTCCCTGATGGAACAGAGTATGGGAATCATTCGATGCCCTCACTTCTCGTTCTGGAAGAATGTGTCGGGCATCCAGATCTGCTGTGTGAGATCGGCCTGCTCGGAAGTGGCGAGGACAACAAAGGGAGGAACCTGCAAGGGAGAGGGTGAGAGGAGGGGGGGGGGGGAGGGAGAGGGAGATGATAATGTCTCGGTACACCTGCGAGGGATAAGGTGACATAGGGATAGATGCATTATCTTCCCACACGTGATCACAGTTCCATGATACATCAAGAACAAGTACCCTTGTCCGACCACACGTCACTATTGTGGGAATGATTCCCTCTATCATGGGTTGTTGTTGCAGGGATAGAGAGGGGGGAGGAAAGAGGAGCTTCGGTGGGGCATCTCGCATTCCCTCATCCTTCATCGCATTATGGCACTGCGAGTGTGTGTCTGTGTTTTTCGGGACGAAGCGATAGCATAGCACCCCCTTTCTCTCTCTCTCTCTCTCTCTCTCTCTCTCTCTCTCCGTTTCCACCTCTCATGACTCACGAGACGACGGAGACCATCAAAGATTAATGTAAACACAACCGCGCACATTTCATAAATTCATAAATAGTGGAGGATGTTCATGAAAGGGGTGACTGACCTGGGTGTTCTCGTCCGCGAACCGCTGATACGCGAGACGCGCGTCACTCCACTCTTCCCTCAAATATGCAAACTAGAAAAGAGGAAATCGGGTAAAACACTCACCTGAACGTGAACTGCGCAGAGTACTCCATATTGACGTCATCGATCTTGGATATGGATCGCAGATATATGTTCACAGTGACGATGACTGGCCCACCCGTATCTGCAACAACACCAATCTTCGCCTCTCCCCAGCTTTTTCATTTTTTTTACTCGGATTTCGGCGAGCCGGGCGATATGAAATTCTTTCGGATATGAGCATAAAAAGAGTGAAATGGGAAAGTGTTGAAATGTGAATGGGCACCGACCTGGCCACGTGGTGTTTTCTCCGCGCGGACGCACTCGCCAGTCGTAATCCTGAATATTGCGTGTATTCATCATAGTACATGCGAGCAATTGACTCGCCACGCCGGCTGCCTATCGAATTTGCATGGACAAAGGACGCGACGGCCGAATAACAACCTCACCTTGAGTACCCGCTGGATAATCTCCTGTTCCTTGAGCTTCTTGATGGCGACTGCTGGGGCTAGGAAGAGCAGCAACAGCACCGGAGGGGACACCATGTTCAGAGAGAGAGAGGGAGAGGGAGAGAGAGAGGGGGGAAAGGCAGCGATCGATGCACTGGCTGCTCCCAGCCACGCCCACTCTCTACAACTGCCCGGCAGACGGAAGGAAGAACCACCACTGCAACACAACAGTCAGGATGTGCACGCATCCGGGAAGAGGCGAGAGAAGGGACGAGGAAAAGGACATGGGAAGAGGAAGCGGACAGGGAGAGAGAAGGAGCAGTGAAAGCGGACGGAGCAGGGGAGAAGGTAGGGCGGGAGAGTGGCTGACGGCTTTGTGGCGAGTGTGAAAAGGTGCGCGCCGACTTGCAAAGTGGGCACGGCGATTAGCTGACAAGGAAAGAGAGAGAGAGGAAGAGAGAGAGAGAGAGAGAGAGAGAGAGAGGGAGAGAGAGAAGCGGTGCGCCTTATGGAGTAATGGGATATGAAGCGAGCAAAGAGAGCGAGAGAGAGAGGTCGAAAGCGTGGAGAGTAGAAAGCAATGAAGGTACTCACGGGAGGGTGACTAGGAATCACGCAGTAGCGTGCATGGCGGAAGGAAGAGTGAGGGGAGAGAGGGAGGGAGGGAGAGAGAGGGGGAAAGAGGGAGGGAGGGAGAGGGAGGGAGGGAATGGCGGGAGGAGGCGCGGCGAGGTGGAAGGATTGGAATCGACGAGCACGCAGCTCGCGCCGCAAAAAGGTGGATTGTGTGTGTAATTCGGGGGAGCTTCTTCTCAGGTTTCACCGGATCGATGGGAACGGGGAGCGAGGGGACGAAGAGACGGAGAGAAGCTGAATAGTGCGCGAGAAACTCCGACACACAATTCGATTGCCGCGCCTCCGCCGACGACGACACGAGTGATAATGCAATGAGCACAGAGGTGCGGAGATGGAGCAGGAGCAGGCAGCAGTCCTGCTGCTCCTCCTCCTCTCCCCGCGAGTGCTCTGCTCCTTTTGGAGGAGTGGACTGGCGGGATAATTGAATAGAGACGGAGGTGTACAGTTGGGGAAGGGGTAAACAAGGACGGGTCTCTGACCGGAGGAGGAGGGAGAATACATGTGCATAGCTAATCGCGAAGCCTGCCGAACGCGTGGAGAAGGTGTAACAATTATGAGGAGCACTCACTCATCTCTCTACGCGCGTGTGAGTGAAAAAGACGGACGGAGAAAGAGAGGATGGGAGGAGGCGAATAGAGAAAAAGGAGAGTGAAATTACGTCGGAAAGAAGACCGCCATGTGAAGAAAGGCGAAACGTTGTACCACACTTTCAGATGAAATACGAAATTAAAAGAAAATAAATATGTATTATGACTTAAAAATTTCTCATTATGTGCTTGATTTACACTTATTATAACCATTAATTTATATCGTTCTTCTAGTTTAATATATTTAGACACTGCAGAACTGGAGTCTCTGAGCGAGAAAGTGTGCGAGCTAGAGAAGGCCACACCCACTCAAGATCCGCCTACCAAGTTGCTCGAAGCCTCGAGGAGAAGGCACGATTGGAGGGGACTGTCCAGCTGATGAGACAGAAGATTAACAAGTTGGAAATGGTATGATAAATCGGCAAACCAACCAACCCAATGTCTAGAGAGTGGCATAACGATTCATAGGTCAACCGATTGAAGAGGCGAGCAAATAGCGAGAGCGCTGACGGCTAGAGGGACCATCAGAGGGAGGGAGAAGACAGGGAGAAAAGAAGAGATATAGAGAGAGAGGGAGGAAAGGGAGGAAAGAGAAGAGGGTGAGGATCGTTCACCACAGAACTTACTGACATTCTTATCCCCGATGACCAGGCGTTACTCGAGAGAGAGAGAGAGAGAGAGAGAGAGAGAGAGAGAGAGAGAGAGAGAGAGAAAGATGGCGAATATATGGCGGCATTGTGCAGTGTGTTCGCCCTATCCGTTCAAGTATCAAGTAGCCAGTGATGATACAGATACAGAAACCTTCTCGAAACACTTTATCCGATACATCGAACCAAATACACACAAATACACACACACACACACACACACACACACACACACACACACACACACACACACACACACACACACACACACACACACACACACACACACACACACACACACACACTTGTAAGCCTAGTAGTCTCTAGTTCTAACAATATCATCGAGTATCCTTCCCTCTCAACAATCCTCGTCCCTCCTACTCTCATTGTAAGGTCATAAGTTTCTTGTCTTCTTGTTAACCACTGCTCCTCTCTTCACTCATCCAGCAAATCCCAGACCGCCAGATACGTTTCCGTCCACCGAACCGCGAGCGCGCTTCCGAAACGTATTCCCAGCTCCCGTCACTGCAATCGAACGATAAGGAATAGAAAAATGAGAGACATTGTAAAAAAAGAGGGGCATAGCCTTTGCAAACTACACTGTTTCAAATATCGATTAATCAATAATCCAGCAATAATCGATATTCAATCAATCACTCACATCGCACTTCGCGGTACTCCTCCTCCCAGTCATATGTATCGCTCATCTTCTTCCCACCCGTCATGTCCTGTGAGTAATCAATAAATCGATAATGCAGCATCAATCGATACCATGAGAATGTTTTGGAGGAACTTGTAGTCGGGGTCGTCGTCGGGCCCAATCGCGCACACATTGCGAGTAAAGTCCTGAACAGACAAGGCTCCGCCCACTTAAGCCCCCCCCCATTCACCTGCAGCACCGGTCCGATCTGATCGAGCAGAACCGCACAGTCGGTGATGTGCTGAAAGGTATACAGTAAGCCTCGCCCTTTCAGACTCCGCCCACCAGGTCCTGCTTGCACTTGCGGATCTCGTCAGACTTGTAGGTGTGCTTCCACGGCAGCGCCTCCGCCATCAGCTCAATCGCAGTGTACGCCGCCGAAATCTGGAAATCGATCAATCCATGAAATCGATCAATCGTTTGATACCAGATCGTCAGCGGGGGACTGCTCCATACGATCGTGCACGCGAATCGAAACGTAGCGCAGCGTGCCTCTGAAAGTGAGATGAGCATGGGCGGGGCTTGGACGGCGGGGCTTGGAGAATCTCTATACTGTGATACTGAATATCAGCGCGCTTTCACTACGATCATAGGTGATCCCATTTTGAAAGTGTCATGATAGCACAATTCTAGCATCGATGGGGAGCGGGCGTGGTTTCGAGGGGCGTGTCTTGCCTGAATCCGGCGCGCTCTCTGGCTGCTCGTTTCGTTCCGTCCAGCAGCCTGTAGCGTCGCACTAGTCCGAAATCCACCAGCATCAGACAGTGACGCGTCTGAAAA
This sequence comes from Rhabditoides inermis, assembly GCA_963966185.1. NCBI lineage: Eukaryota > Metazoa > Nematoda > Chromadorea > Rhabditida > Rhabditidae > Rhabditoides > Rhabditoides inermis. The sequence continues at coordinate 1,515,386 of CAWZYM010000020.1, read as the reverse complement.
TTGAAATGTTTTGTTGTTGTTCAATCACTCTTTCACCCTGCGACAGGAAGACCAGATTAATGGTCAATTTATATTGAGAATTCGTTTACATAACATTCACATTATTATTCGGAGTTTATTCCTAAATATCGAATAAAAAACCGACATAGGGCGTGATTCCGAGGCATATGTTGGCCGGTTTCACGTCTCTGTGAAGAAAGCCCACCGTGTGCACGTCTCGTAGAGCGGCCAGCAACTAAAATGCAATGTACAGTACCCACACTCGTAACTACCGTACCCGCCACCGTACCTGAATGATGACCCGTCCTACAGTACTCTTGCTGAGTCGCCGGTATGGAGACGCTTTCTTCAGATCGCCAACGTTCACCGACAGCAGCTGCATCACTATGAAGTTGATGCGGTTGTCCTGAACGCACAGTATCCAGTACCGCGACTACCGTACCCAGTTTACCGTATACCTTGCTGCCGCTGGCAATGAATCGGGGAGTGTGCGGCCGGCCCTGCAGTCGAATCAGAACCTCCTGCTCGAGAATCATCCGCTTCGCCGTTCGACCGCGGCGCTTCTTCGGCTCCGCCTAGATTCAAAGTACCGTATCCCTGAACTGTACAGATACACTACAGTATCCCTATGTCTCACCTTCACAGCAACCTCCTCTCCCGTGCGCGTGTCGATGGCAAAGTAGATCTCTCCGTAGCCGCCGTGTCCAATCAGACCCTGTGGTATACGGTAGATTGAATAAGGTTTACTGTAGCTACCGTATACCTTGATGTGCCATCGGTTCCTGAGCGGTTCTTCGAGTGGCAGAAGAGGCTCGCCCAGGTACGAGCGTTTGACGCGAGGCAGCAGTAGTGGACACACTCTGTGATTGATTCTTAGGCTCCGCCCCTCACGCCCCGTCCACTCACGCCCAGATTAGGGTTTCCAGGCATCATTTTCAACCGACATACACACTATTCACACGTTTAGTAAAGAAATGGGATTTTCCGTACTCCTCCAGCCCCCCCCCCCACACATTTCACTCCTATCACGACTATCCCTAGGCTCCGCCCCCCTCGGCCCCGCCCCTCGGCTCACGTCTGCGGTTGCGGCTGAGGTCGCTTGGAGGGTGTGGGCGCGCAAATGGGGACGGCCGACTCGCGTCCGCTCTTTTTTGCCACTTCATTCGAGACGGTCGCTGTTGGTTCGGCACTCTTCGAGAGGCGAGACGACTGCCGGAAGTGAGATGAGAGAGAGAGAGAGAGAGAGAGAGAGAGAGAGAGAGAGAGAGAGAGAGAGAGAGAGAGCGCGCACTCACCGCCTCCTTGACTGACTTGCCGCTCTTGGCGAACCGCCCGGACCTGCCGGATCTGCCCGACTTGCCCGACTTGTCCGACTTATCGGGTGTGCCGGCCATCGGAATCGGGGCGGGCCTGGGTGGGCGGGGCGCGACCACTCGGCGCGCGAGGATAGGAGATGACTGGCGGTGGATCGAAGAAGAAATGACGGAGCGAAAATTTCGAGTCAATTACTCTAGGGAAATATGTATCACACCGTATTTTTAAGAATCAAACACTTTTCGGGCATGTATCGAAGGTCCTCGACAAGATGGATATGTTCGTTTTGTCAAATATGCAAATAATGCAAATTAAGGGACTACTATTTTAAAGGAACAGAGGCGACTTTCCGTGACCAGTTGCAACAAAATTTTCGAATTTTGTAAGCTCCGCCCACTCGCATTGCCATACTGTGACTGTCTTTTTATTGAAATATGAGCCTGCCACAACTCTTCATTTTAACACGAGCAAAACATTTGGCGGTGACCGGAATCGAACCCGCATGCTCGGGGTCCACATTCGCAGCGCACATGCACTGAGCTATGAAGCAAGTGATAGTCGCGCTTATGTCTCCGATCCCAACGTGCGGTATTGAAGCGTTGGCGGGTGATTCAAATTTTCGTCTGCATCCGTGGCATTGGCAGATTCGAAAGTAACGCAGAATCGTCTTTCTTTCGCAAAAATTGCAAATGTGTAAGGTTAATATAATTTTTAATAATACTCCGAGTCAAAAATAAGTCGCCACTGTTCCTTTAACCAAACATACAATAAAGCGATCTTCAAGATGCAAACAGAATGTTTTGCAATTTGAGTATATTCGCAAATGAAAAAGTTTTACAGCCAGAACATTTTTGTTTTGCGACAAAATCTACTCTGTTTCCCTGATGTTGGTTTCACCGGATTCGTAATGGTCGTGTATGAGTTGTGATTTCTAATTCGAAATGTTTCAAAGATACTGACAGCTCGTTATTCAGCTGCGTTTCGGACTGGCCAGGGTGTTCGCACGGTGAGATGGACAAGATCATTCTACTCCACATCCTACTTCCACTTCCCAATCCCAATGCACTCGGTGAATCATATTACATTAGCCATTTATCGCGATAAAACACAAAACATGTGACAAAACATAAATGAGCGTGACACGGTAGAGACTGATGTTATTTACAGCTGCTTGATCTCGTTGTTGGTAGCCGTCGGTTCCGAGAAATTGATTAGCAGTGTCTGGCGGTCGGCGTGCTCCTCTTCCCACCACTCGTCGTCGTCGCCGCGCACCTTGCCACTCTTGAGCTCCATGTAGTCGACATTGATGGACGCGTTCTCCCAGTCGGCAGCCGAAAAGTCGAAGGGCTCAAAACGAACCTCGACGCAAGTCTTCTCCTTGGCAGAAAGTATTCCACAGCTCAGATGGGTGGTCGCATGACGGTTCATCGTGGATATCTTCCATTGCAACGTGAATCCACTCATGCTGTCGATCTGCAATAATCGCGGTGGCGAATCGATCGATCATGATCGATCACCTGGATGGGTACAGTAGTGCTAACGCCAAACTGAGAGAAGGTGGGGCGAGATGCCGATGAGCTCCATGTTGTTGGCAGGCACTGGCAGCGGGTGGTCGAGCGTCTTGTCCCGCCCCTCATCCGGCACGACAGCAGATGCCTCGTCCGCCGCCTCGGCTCCCATGCCTCCGTCTAGCTCACGGCGCATATGTCCCCACACTCCGAGAACATCGTGGTACTGAAACCAAAAGCTCGCCTTTGTCCAATACCCTACTGTACAATACCGAGTTCTGTGCTGATACGGAGAGTGCGAGTGAGCGGCCGGTGGCATACGCGCCCATCACAGCCAGCGAGAAGAGAACATGGGAGAATTCGGGTACGGCACATGCTCGGAACGCTGAACGGATGGAATCACACATTACACATCGAACATTTCTAAAATGTCTACAACTATATTGTTCTAATGTGCTTATGTTGCTTATTATCACTTTTGGATAAACTTTTCTACAGTAACACTCTACAGTACCCGGGCGCACCTCGCAGTCTGTGCAGCGTGTCGAGAGCGGTGACGCACACGCCGTAGCGCGCCTTATCGCAGAGCAGAGCCGCCAGGATGAAAGTGGATGCGCGCGCCCCGTGGGTCGATCGGGGGTCGATCCGCTTGGCCTAAAACCGAGGAGGTGAGGTGGGATGGGAAGGGAGAGGGCCGGGAACGCACCAGTCGCCATAGATCACCAGCACGCACTGCCAATCGACGGCGCTTCCTGCGGTGGCCGATAGCGTGACCCAACGAATGACGCCCCGGAACGTGTTGCAGACGGGACGCGTCGCCGTACCCTGAACCGGCTAGAAATTCTGCTCCTTTCAGCCTCGCCTCCTCCCGCACTCACTCTGAACGCTGCCAATTTCATCGCTCCACATGATTGTAAGGTGCGGTCGATGGTGAGGAAAATCTTCGGTCGATGGTGAGGAAAATGCGGGAGAACTGAAATCGATGGCACTTCTAAAGGTTGGAGCGGGAGGAAAGAGACAGCTGATAGGGTTACTGTACCCGTCTGTCGGCGTACCCGCAGTTGGGCATAGTTGTGCATCCTCGTTCAGCTCCACTTGGAACCTTCACGAACGCCATCTTGAGCACATCCACAGATGACGCTGACTGAAACAGCCTACGATTCCGTGAATATAGTATGATCAACCGTGAGCATGTAGTTGACGGCATCGGTGACGGCAACCGAGATAGGGTTCGATGGCCAACGAGCGGCGCGGGCGGCCGGAGAGTGGCCGCGGGAGCGGGACGCGGATCGAGGGCGGGTCGGCGTATTGGCGAGCGTGGTGTCACGGCTGCGGCTGAAGAACGGGAACGGCATGGCAGATTGGCGTGTTGAGTGCCACGCATCCGCACTCGCCCACTTTTGTACCAGTTGTCTGCGTAGGGTGCGCGTATGGTGATTAGGGTGTGATATGCGTTCTCATTAGTGAAATTTGAGCGCTGTGTTCTGACCGAAAGTGTGACCGGAAATTTATATCGTTCTTCTAGTTTCATATTTTTAGAAGTATATCGCCGTAGGGCAAGTGTCATGTTGTGCGTTCTATAGTGCTACACCATTGTGCACGAAATACCATTTTTTCGATAGTAGCCGATAGTCGATAGATTTAGTAGGCATATTGCGTATCTCACTTCTTTACCAGTTTAGCCAAAAACTATTCATGACGTGCACACCTCCATATTTTTACGGATTTTTACAGTTAGTTAGAGAGGTAAAACAAAAATGCCTATATACTGGAACTTTGTGTTTTATAGTTCGTAGTAAAAATTCCTGTTGACAAAGAAGTTATGTCATTTAGCAAGGCCTGGCGGCAAGTGAGGCGCTCTGGTCGTGGTGCGCTCGGTGTGGCGGGCGAACTAACCGTTCCCTCTCTCATCTCACGTCACCTCGCTCGCTCATAGTATTGTTTTTTTTTATGTCTGTTTCGTTTTGCCGGTCGTAATTGTTCTATAATTTGATGTTACAATATGTAGATGTCTGGTGACGGTGAAGACGATGCGCCGGCGCAGAGCCTCTCCTCGCTCACAGCTATGCCCTACCAGGTGCAGGAGTGCATACTCTACGGCAGCATTCTACAGGTATTACTATTTGTATTAAATGTGTTGAACGTTGTGTAGGACAAGCGCGAGGATCTGGAGCGTCGGTTGGCGGGTCTGTGCGATCCGGGCCACGTCAACTTCCAGGAACACGAGATGGTGTTCACCCTCAAGACACACGCCAACCCCGATGTCACCATCAGGTAGATATGCAACATTGAATATCATAGCTTTCCTATATTCCCCGAGGAACAAATATATACAATACGGATAAATGAACTGATTATCTCATCTATTGTCCTTGTCTCAGATTGCGTCGCGACTTCAACGTGGAGCAGTGGAACTCGACACAGTTGCAGTGGCACTTTCGGTGAGTATGTGATTCAAATCCCCTTCACGCGTGTTTGTTCAGCTACATGGGCGGCCCGGAGCCGGACACGAAGTGCCCAGTGATGGTGCGGAAGGTGATCGACTCGATAGTCTACTCACACAACATGATGGAGTTTGTCAAGACACTCGGTGGGTGTGGCTGGGACGGGGAGTTGTGATGATACGATTGATTTATTACTGCTTTAAAATCATTCAATATCAACACAAATAAACATTACAATCTTTCAGGTCTGCGAATGGACTACGAGTACATCACCAAGGGACGCGTCTACACAAATGGAAAGATGAAGGTAAGTGCTAATACGATCTTCCAATTTCCTCTGTAATTTGTAACTATAACCGCTTCCTTAAAACACTAACCACAGAACGTATACGGGAAATTTTACTAGGCGATTGCATGTGTGATTCAAAGTATTCCCAATATAAAGATTCTCACCATGAACATGTGGTCACTGGTAATTTGAATATTATTGAGGACATCAATTTGAGAACAATAATGCTGAAAGGTACGAAGTTCAGAACACCAAAACTAGTTAACAAAATAGAAAGTCTTGAAACTATTCTAGAACATGTAACCACTCACTTGGATAAACTTCAGAAGAGTTATAACATTCCACTAAATACTTTTGAAGTTTTTTCATCACGAGTAAAGATGCACCTAAGCAAACGCTACAATGAAGAATATGATAAATTTGATTTTCAGTACATTAACTATTCTAAAGAAACTTTATCTCAACTACAAAAACACTTTGTCATAACACCAATAGATAAGGCAGAAGGAAACTTTGCGCTGACATGTAACAAACTTTACATTCAAATCATGAATAAAGAACTAGGCTACGATGCCATAAACAACGTGGTGAACAGTAGTAATGAAACATATGCTTTGTATGAAAAAGAGTCCATCGACAACATTGTGCTTAGGCATATTTCTGAAACAAAATCTTTTAATACAATTGAGGCTGATAATAAAACATTACCTAGAATTTATGCGATCCCAAAAATGCATAAAAGCCCAATAAAATTTCGATTTATAACTGGAGCTTTTAATAGTAGTCTCAAACCAATTTCATTAGAATTGCAGTTGATACTATCCCATCTCAAATCACATTTTGCTAATTATTGCAAATTGATCAGACAGCGTAACAATACCGAAATATACTGGTCAATCAAAAACAGCCAAGAAGCAATCAATTCCATCAACAATATCACAAATAAACAGCATAAAGACCTCTATTGTGCTGATTTTGCTAGTCTGTTCACAAATCTTCCCCATGGAGTTGTCATGCAGAATATGTTCAAACTTGTAGACCTATGTTTTAACAATAGCGGGAAAAAGTACATTATTTCCGGTTATAAAAAGGCATATTATTCTAACGATGAGAATAATGCAAATAGAAACAAATATACACCAGTAGATGTGAAATTCATGATTCAATATATTCTTCACAACAGTTTTGCAATTTATGGAGATAAACTTTTCAAGCAAACATCCGGTATCCCTCAGGGAAACAATGCCTCTCCATCGTTGGCAGACCTAACACTTTCTTTCATGGAATTCGAATACGTTAAAGCAAATGAAAATGTTTTCAAGTCTGGTTTCAAGGCATATAGGTATATGGATGATCTCTTGATTGTCCATAATCCTACAAATGATGCTCTGCAGAGAACAGTTGACAGTGTATACCATAGTTCCCTCACACTAGAACAAACGAACGTCGGACCAAACAATGCAATCTTCTTGGATTTGAATATTTCAAAGGCACATAACCAGTTCTCAGTGGAATTATATAACAAAACAGATGATTACAATTTTGAAGTAGTCAGATATCCGAACTACAATTCTAATATAAAGATGTCTGTGGGTTGGAACACAATGAACGGTGAACTCACACGCATTTTCAGAACATGCACAGAGACAGCTTCCTTTAAGGTTAGATGCAAACAGTTAGTGTGCAACTTTCTCAAAAATGAGTATCCGCGGAGAAAAGTAGAATTAGAATTCTGTAAATTAGTTATGCGGAATAAATCAATGATGGTAAAGCATAACATTCGCGGTGTGTCTGATGTTCTATCACTAATCAAGTAAATCTAATAATTATGGCGCGCCAAACTAGAACTGTCTGCTACTGTGCCTCTCTCTTGTCTCTCACCCACTGACCCACAGTCGCCGCCTCTCTCGCCTCTCTCTTACCCGCTGACCCACAGTCGCGCATTGTCTGCGCCCCCTATTATTTTCGCACTGATTGCCGCTGCCACATCTACTCTTCCCCCGCATATTCTCCTCGCAACGGCTCTTCCATATGAGTTATCTGTTATTTCGATCATTATTTTATAATATTTACTAACTAGTATATGTTTGTTGTTGTCCTTGTCTTATATGTTTGTGTTAACCTCTCATGCGTGGTCATCTCTGATGAGTGCTCCGCCTCGCATGAGACTGTCCGAACAATCCAGTCAGGTGAAAGGAGCCGAAACTGGATTGTTCTTCATGTATTTCTTATCACAACTCCCCCTTTTTCTAATTCTTTATGAATTTGTTCATTGATGATCATTTCTATTATAATACAGGTTGTGCTGAATAGCCAGATTCAGCGCACCGAGAAAGTCGGTAACTACGACGCCAGTCTCCTCAAGAAGGTGCGTTAATGTTCAATGTATTATTTCCAATGCGTTTTGTTAACAATGTTGGTTTCTCCGGAATCGTAATGGTTGTGGTTTGCATACGTTATGATTTCTATTTGGATTATTATCGTTACCGAGAGGGCTAGAGTGAGTGGAGTGGATGGTGTTTGTGTTGCAGTACTCTGACTCGTGTCTTGTGGAAATGTCGGTGAGTCTGGCGGAGGGACAGGACTACACGGGCGCGGCCAAGCAACTGCGCGACTTCGCGGACCAGCTCCTGCCCCTCGTCGAGATGCAGAAGGTGGACTATTGGAGGAAGTAGTAGACAACACTCACTGGATATGTACAGATCTCCTCATTGTTACGTTGTAATAAATGTTCTCTTTTTTGCTTCGCATTTTTGCTCATGATTTACGTCGTTTGTGTCGACTGCAATATCTTTGTGATTGTTGTGTGTTGTATTGTATATGAATTGTAATTGTAGATGAGTGAGGGTGAAGTGAGTGCTGAGGAAGTGAAGAAGGAGGTGAAGGAGGTGGAAGAAGAGCAGGGTCAGACGAGTGAAGTGCCGGATATGAAGACAAACATCAAGGTGGAGGAGTGCACGGATGGCAAGCGCAAGGTGAGTTCGACTTCTTTTCACAGTAGCATTTGATATGGAAGGTATATATTTCAATGTAATGCAAAACATTTCGAAGAGACTGACGCTTGTTGTGTTGTTCAGCTGCGTATCGGGGTGGCTGGGTGTTCGCACGGTGAGATGGACAAGATCTACGCGGCCCTCGCGGAGCTCGAGGCCGCCGGAGGATACAAGTTCGACCTGCTCATCTGCTGCGGAGACTATCAGGTACGAACAAGCCGGCGATATATTACATTATACATTCGTACTTATATTTATAGGGTCTTTCACCTATTTACAATGTATAGTGCTAGGGAAATGCTTTCAGGCGGTGCGCAACTATGGAGACCTGCAGCACATTCACATGCCGGAGAAGTACCGACAGCTGCAGACGTTCTACAAGTACTATTCTGGAGAGAAGGTGGGTGAGAGAGATGGAAGGGATGAGAGAGAGTGAAAGATCATCTCCAGCTGGCCCCCGTGCTGACATTGTTCATCGGTGGCAACCACGAGGCGAGTGGCTTCCTATCCGAGCTGCCGCAGGGAGGCTGGGTCGCGCCCCGCATATACTACATGGGATACGCCAGCGTCGTCAAGTGAGTATCCTTTGTGAGTGTTCCGTTGACTGTCTCTCTGCAGCTTCGCGGGCCTGCGCATCGCCGGTCTGTCGGGCATCTTCAACCCGCGCAACTTCAACAGGGGTGAGTGGACGGGGGGATGGGGATGGATGGAATGGATTCCCTTGCAGGTCACTTCGAGTGTCCGCAGTACGAACGCGACTCGCTCATCTCTGCGTACCACGTACGATCCGTCGACACGTTCCGACTCAAACAGCTCAGGGCCAGGGAGAATGGGGAGGTGGGAGAGAGAGAGAGAGAGAGAGAGAGAGAGAGAGAGAGAGAGAGAGTATAAGGGTTTATATGATTCAGGCGCCGCGCATCGACATCTGTCTCTCTCACGACTGGCCGGCCGGCATCACTGACTATGGAGACGTGGATCAGCTACTGCGGTTCAAACCCTACTTCAGGTGGGTGTCGGGAGGGGGGGGGGAGAATTTGACTGAGTGTGTTTCAGGGATGACATCAACTCCGGCAAACTCGGCAACCCCGCTGCCATGCAGCTGCTCCATGTGAGTATAGTGTTACTGGATCGACGATTACATTACTAATATCTACTGATATACGTTGAATGTTCGCAGGACCTTCGTCCCCGCTACTGGCTGTCTGCCCATCTCCACTGTCAGTTTGCCGCGCTGGTGCCGCACCCGCCGAGGGAAGGGACGAAGGAGGAGGAGGAGCTCACTCGATTCCTCTCACTCGACAAGCCCATCCCGCACAGGCACTTCGTCCAGGTCAGTGTTTTTATCTTCAAATTCTTCGTTTGTATGGTTGATGGTTGTCACATTGTGATTTGAGTTCATTCCGATTTCCGTGTTGCAGTCTCTGGAGGTGGATTCGCCGGACCCATCTGCGCCCCTCTCTCTGTCGTATGACCGCGAGTGGTTGGCTGTGCTGCGCAGTACGGACAAGTTCACGGAGGTGAACCGGCAGAATGCGTACCTGCCGACTGCGGCGAGCAAGGACAGGGAGAGGTTCGACTTCCGGCCGACCGACGACGAGCTGGCGAGTGTGGACGGGCTGGGCGACAGGACGATCCCCGAGGACTTCCAGCACACGGCGCCGCCCCTCAAGGACCCCCAGGCAGGCAGCATGCGGGCAGCGCCCAGTGCATACTACAGGTGGGCGGACAGGGGCGGGGTCGGATGGACACGAGTGTTGCAGGAATCCGCAGACTGCCCGACTGACACAGTGGCTGGGAATCAACGATCTCAACAAGCTGCTGTGCGAAGCGCATCCGGAGTCGGTCGGAATCCCCTACTACATGCTGGATTCGGATAAGGACAGGAACGAGATCGAGCTTGATGAGGAGGTAAGGAGGACGGGGTGATGAAATGAAATGGAAGTTATGGTTGCAGTTCAGGAGTTTGGAGACGACGACTTCATAGTGGATACGAAAAGTACGGGAGGCGGATGCTGTGGAGAAGAAGAGGAGATGGAGGAGGCGCGCTCTAGCGACGCTCCTCTCAACAACAGCTTCCTCGATGATTTCCAGGCGCCCGCGTGGAAGGGGAAGAAGGAAGAGGAGGGAGGAGAGGTTGTGTTCAAGAGGAGGAAGGTCGACTTCAATGAGGACGAGTAGAGAGTGAAATGAAGAGACAGATCTCGCATTCCTGTTGCATTGTTAATGTTTTTGTTTTTGTAATAATCAGATAAATGTTTACATTTTGTCTACAATTTTTTTCAATTTGAAAGCCGTCAAGTGAGTCGTTCTGCACTTTGAGAGAACAGAGACAATTGCATAGGGCGTTATGCAGATGAGACAAATGAACAAACAGCCAAGTGATAGAGTATATCTAATATCGTCCTAATTTTGTTCTGTGCAGTACCTGTAAATCTCATCAACATCGAAACCCTGGAATATCTTCGCAAGGACTGAGTGTCACCCACATCGTTTGCCCCTTTCACGAGGAGGAGAGTTATTATAGATAACATTGTCGAAATATCGACTTTTCGGGACAGATCCTCTTATTAACTTTTCAGGACAGAACACGACAGATTCAAATCTTGAAATTACAGTGAGTTGTCCGGACTCATTTGTAACATAACGACATTGCTCGATGATTATTTTGGCGGGATAATTTTGTTAGTTTGACGTCTTTTTTGAGTTTCATTGTATTGTGATAACAATCGTTTGAATGATTAGGTTTATATGATTTTCTTTGTAGGTATTGATGCCTCCCAAGAAGCAGGAATCGGTGTTTGACTGCTGGGCTCAAAACAAGAACAAACCGAAACCCGTCGCTACAGTTCGAGCAGTTCAGCCACTGAGAACAATCTCAAGTGGGTTCCAATATATGAGACGTATGATACAGAATGATAAGACGTGTCTAGATGATGTGATTGACCTGACGGACAGTCCCCCGTTGGTGTTCGACGCTCCACTGCGCCCTCCAGTAGCCGCCCCGTCCCGAAGCCTTTCACACGGATCTGCTCAGCAAGGGTGAGTTTATACCTTTGTGTTATGGATACCATGTTTTCATTTCAGAATGTCCAACGCGCAACCGCCTCACGGCAAGCCTCCTGTGTCCACCAAGATCACGCATCCCGTTGTCGTCCGGGAGCCGTCGGCCGGTAGGCGTTGCTTGAGCTTCTCGTTCAGTGTCAATTCAGAACCGGCGTGGATGGCCCTCGCTCGTCGCACGTCGTCCGCCGACTCCTCATCCGGCAAGCCGCCCACTGCGCTTTCGGGTCCTGTCGACGTCGTCACCAGGTCGGTGTCGAGTGTGTCGTGTACATCATGTGGATCATTCGTTTCCAGTCCGGCCGTGTTGTGTTCTGCCGGGTTTTCGCTGTCTGCAGGCGCATTTGTGCAGTATCCCATCGACGAGATGACCAGGGCATTCGAGAAGACCATGGTTATCAAGTGAGTACCGCTTGTGAGTGTGAAACCTGTGATGATGCAGGTGTCTCTCCTCTAACACTGCCGTCTGTCTTCCCATCGGTGTCCACTCGTCTCACATCGTCGCCGTCGCATTCGCCAATCTGCTTCGGTGAGTGCGGTTCGTCTTTGTCGACTAGCTACGGATAGTAGGGGGCGGTCAGTGTAACCTATTCAAAGAGGTTTTATGATGTTCGTATGCACGGAGTGTTCTGGGTTCTGGGGCGATTCTGAAGTGTTCGGTTCGATGAGAGCGCAACTTGTTGAGGTGGTTCCCGCGCGGCCGCGCCCTGTGCTGTCTCTCCAACATGTCCGATGCGGATGAGCTGATGGAGAGATTCACCGCCGCCGGGATAGATAGCTGCACTATAAACAACTTCCAGGTGGGTTGCTACCTAACACTTCCCACTGTTCTGTTTAGGAGTGGAAGAAGATGAAGGCGGAGAACATTGCATCGGTGTGCATCTCCACTCCACAGACGCTCGCCAAGGTGAGATCGCGCTGATTGTGTTGGCAAGTCTAAGTGTCTTTCAGATAGTTGACTCCGACCACCCAGTTGTCGACGATATTCGGGCGGTGGCTTTCATGGTGTGTTGCATTCGACTAGTTGTGAAAAGTGTTGTATCGTTTCAGCTGGACCCGGCCGAGACGCCGGCCAAGTACAAGAAGATAGTTTCGACACTCACGCGCAAGAATGTAAGGTGTTAGACCCCTTTCTTGTGTCACTTTCGATTCGCCTCTCTCTGTGTTCAGGTGTTGTTCCGTGTGCTGCTCTCGTACCCCTCCCTCCCCTCAGCCACTCGATCCACTGGCGCCGTCACCAAGCGACAGACGATAGTCACCACATTCGGAATCAGTCAGTCTATCCACAATCCAATCAATCAATTATTTATCCAAAATCGCTATATCCTGACTATACAACAAGTGCATACGGTACACCACAAGGGCTGAGCGCTGGGAGAAACACAGTTTAGCAACGGGGATGGTAGGGTCGAAGGTCGAAAGTCGATATTAGATCGATATTCAGTCGATAATTATTCGATTTCCTTTCCATAATCCATTAGAATTAGATACCATTATAGACGATAGTGGGGCTCCGGGTGTTCCTTTCCTTCCATTATAATCCATGAATAGTAACTCCGCGGGCTAGGAAGACAGCGTTCTCATGAGCTTTTCCCCGCCTTGCTCAAGGGTACTGGGGGAAGATCATTTCGACCCGACCGCGCGATGCGAGAGAGGAAGAAATAATAATTTTATCCATCTATCCACTTGTCTATCCACTTGTCACAACAACACTCCCTATTCAGCCGAGTGGGCGGAGCCGAGTGCGCTCGATCCGAGTGTACGTGCGGCGACCGTGCCGGCCGGTGTGCGAGTGCGCGAGTGGGCGGGGTCCGAGGAGGTGGAGCGAATGGCGCGCAAGTGGGCCGACGGAATGCGATCAATGCTCGAAGAACTGCACAAATCGATTCCCCTACCCACCACCGATGGACTGCGGCTGATGAACATGGATTGGGAGGCACTGATTCAGGCATGGAAAAGGGAGAGTGATTTTGAAATGGTTTTGTTGCAGGAAGCGCAGTCTCTGGGCGAGACATGCATGGAGCTGGCTGCCGCGTGTGTGTTCGCGTGGCGGTGTCTGCTGACACTGAGAGGAGACGGACCGAGGGCTCTCCATCTCACGGCCAGAGGTGGGCTTTCAGTTCAAGCACCCATTTATCATATTTGATTGAGAGCACCTCTCGTCCTGTGGAGTGGAGGTGCAGACGGCGGTGGCGAGTCGCGAGCAGCTTACGGAAGTACTGTCCGTGTGCGAGCAGTGGAGCTACCACACAGGTACGCTCTCGCGATCGGATGGATCCCTTATTTTCTTCCATGAATCTCTGTTTTTTCAGATGCATTCGACGTGCGTTTCTCTGCGCGTTCGGTCGACTCGCATCCCAAGTGGACTCTGCTCAAGGAGGCTGTGGATGAGTACTTGCACGCTGGTGGGATCCCTCCCTCCTTCCCCCACTCATCTCCTCTTGCAGCCGGCTGCCAGGGGCTGGTGTTGTGTGAGAGTGAGTGTGCGGGTCGGCTGGCGGCGGAGGCTCTGTCTGGCGGCGCGTGCCAAGTCATCACAGTCGTCGACCAGAACACCCACATCCCCGACCAGCACAACCACCTCCATCGACACGTCCATCGCGTGTCGGGAATATTTTTCCAGGTTGGAGGAGGAGGGGTAGTTGTATCACGATTCCGTTCCAGCATCCGCGGCTCGTCGTGATCCTGCCACTGTGTGTACCGGGCGCGTGGTCCGCCCTGGATACGCTCACATCTAACGGCTTGGACTTTGTCATATCCACCAGCAGGAGGTTGATGCAATCATCCGTATCCATTCACCGCCCTTGTTCAGGTCGCTGTGTCTGCTGAACGACCACTCGGGAGACTTGGTGGCGTTGCTGAACAGGGAGTGGGAGGGGCTGCGGGCGAGCGACGGGCGACTGGGGAGGGCGGCCGAGGAGGTGGCCGAGAAGAAGAGGAACAGCATGGCCGGCGCCGGCAAGGTCGGCGTCGTCGACAGGTGAGCAATGAAGTCTGCAGATCAAGTACGGATATTACTATTGTATTTGCGGATATTACTATTGTTCTTGCAGATACGACTTCAAGTTCGAGCCGAGTGTGCTGCGAGTGCGGGCGGATGAGATGCGAGTGGAGCAGGTGGTGGGAGGCGTGTCGCGCGGTTCTACTGAAGACGAGAAGCCGTCGGTGGAAGGGGCTGTGGCTGTGGACGCGGCGCCGGCCCGCCGCCGCGCCCCCGCCGCCAAGCGAGCAGCCTTCACACTCACGTCGGCCGAGCTGGGAGAGTACGGAAAGAGACTCGCCGCCCACCCCCCTCCCACTGTGCCCCCCATGAGAAGACCGCGCCTGTGCATTGAGGTGAGCATCAAAAAAGCATTACCTTTAACTGTCATTTGACATTGAGGTTCCGTCCCGTCCGCCGCGCCTCTCCGCTCTGGACGTGTTTTGGAACAAGTGCGAGGATGTGCCTACACAGTGCTTCCACAACGGAAAGCTCACCACGTGAGTGCTCGCCCCCGAGAAATCCCCCATCTCCATCTTGCAGGCGCTTCGTGCACTTTCTATCGGATGGATCGCTGATGAAGGCCCGTCGCAAGAGGAGACATGTGTACACGTGGGCACCACTAGCTCTTTCTCTCTCCCTTCCTCTCGTCTATGTACTCTCTTTCAGCGAGCTGCCCTCGTCGTCACGAATCAAGATGTACAAGAGTGCTATTGCAGAGTTGGACAGGGTGTTTGGATGAAATGGTATTCGAACGAAAATTTAAAATTTGCAATAAATCTTATTGTCGACTGTCTGCATTCATTTTCATCATATTCCTTATGCGGATCACTTGGAAAAACATACGAATTCGTATTTTTAAGCAAGGGAGCTTCGTAGAATCTGGCTTGATCACGGGAGTAAAGTACAGTTAGCCAAATTTACTATACAAATCCTGTATGCCTTCCAAAATAAACAAATATAACGATTTATTTCAACGACAACATAAACAACATGCAAATGTGTAACAGATAGATAAAACAACAATGTGACAGATTCAATCTAGGATTTTTCAATCCTGGAAGTCGACGATGCCGAGTTCCTGGCACATGCGACGGCAGTCGAGGTAGACGTCGACAATGTCGCGCTTCGGCAGCGTGGGATCCCTCTCTACCTTCTTCGGAGCAGGCACCTCCCTGCCCTCTCTCCTCGCACGCTCCGCCTCCTTGGCCGCTTTCCTCTCCCGACGCTCGCGGTTCTCCAACAAAATATTCGCCACCTCAAGAACGTTCTCCTGAAAGATAAAACTAATAAGACCTTTTAAGTCGAACTCATCCAAACCCACCATAGGCGTGCGCTTGGGGCGGGTGAAATCGAACTCGGCCGGCTCCGTCTTCGCAACCTCCTTCGGCACAGTTGTCTTCTTCTTGGGCTTCTCCTCCACCTTCTTGTTCTCCTTATCCACCATCACCGCCGTTTCTTTCTTCATCTCCACCGTGACCGAGTGCGTCATCTTCTCGTTCAGCTTCATCGGAATCTTCCACTACATAAGTATGTGCTACAAAGTGAACGAACCGGTTTCATTCCGGGATAGGAGCCCTCACAGGTGACAGAGATGTTGCACCTGGCAGACGCAGCCATCTGAAAACCGTAAAGTGGAGAGGGGGAGGGGGTGTGGGGTGACCTCGAAGATGCGGAGGGTGCAGTCGGTGCTGGCGCGGTCCGAAGTGTGCTCGATGGTAGCCACCAGACCGCTCACCGTCACACAGCAGTGGCGATGCTTGCGCGTCAGCTGAAACACCTCATGACTCCAAGCTCGTTGTAATAAGATACATTGTAGACACAGACCGTGACGAGGTCGGAAATCTGTCGAATGGCAAACGAATCCGGTGTGACCTGGGTGAAGTCAACCGTAACCAACGACTCCATGATCTGAGCATAGTTCGATGACAAATTGAGTAGACAAGACATTTTCAGATATGCTAAGTCGATTTCAATACGACATGTCCAGATCCATCACCAACAGTGACTTCCAACTTCTAACTGATTCATACACAACCAAGAACAAAAAAAACTGAACAACATAAAAATACAATAATGGCACAAGATAGCACAAGAACATGAAACGAGAAGGGGGTGTTAGGCTATTAGCAACAACTCACTCGGTGAGACGGAATACGTCGAGTGTATGATTGAGATGATAATCGAGGATAGTGGAGTAGAGAAAAAGACACAATCAAATCAATTGATAATTGAGATGATAATTTGATCAGGAAGTGAGGTAGAGTAAAAAGCACAATCAAAAGTTGCAATGTGGAGTCTAGTCTCGAGCGGGCGGCTTCTGCAGTTCCTCGTCCGGCTTGCGGTTCTTGCGCGGTGAGAACGCCAGGTGCACCTTATGAACAAGCATACACATTAGTCTCCATCTTGCCTACGTCGCCTACCTTGGGGCGCTCCTTGTTGCTTTTGCGCTCTTCGTCGTCGTGACCGGCACACGCGAGGAACGCCTCAATGTGAGTGCGCGCTGCCTCGCAATGACGCATCGACATGGCCACCACTAAAGCACAATATTCCTCTTCGCCCCATCCATATCTTCCTACTCACCCTCGACGGGGAACTCGCCGTCCTTCTTCGACTCGGTGTGGAGGATGATGCTGCAGTTGGTCGACTCCTCGATGCGCTTCTTGTTCACGCCACGGGTGCCGATGAGACGAGGCGCGTCCGACGAGCGCACGTTGAACGTGAGCCGCTCCCTGCGACGCGCCGACATCATGTTCTGCAATTCAAAAGTGAAACACGATATTACAAAAACAAAATATATACGTGAACATGAAAAAAATGTCCAAGAATATGAATGAACCGTAGTTACCCACGTTATTCATATCGGGATGCTGATGGTGTGTCATGTGCGAGGGCGGCGGCATGGAAAAGTCGGGCTTGTGCTGCGGAATCGTCGGCGGCGGGCGATGCATGAAGTGCGGATGGCCGTGGCCGTTCGAAGGATAGAACGCACTGTCCTCGTCCGCAGACGCGGGGTTCTCCTCTAAAACATCGTTATTGTAAACAATAAAAATTATGTCAAGGAGAATATTCACCGTGAGTGAAGAGATCGCCGTTTGGCGGCGCGGGAACTCCACCCGCATGGAGCAGGTTGCGAATAAGGATGCGAGCGTGAGAAGCCGACTCGGCCGCGCCAAACAAGGTCAGCAGGCCGGCGGGCGTGACAGCAATGTGCGCGAGAGCAGTCTGTCGGCACAGCCGACGACGCACGGCGGTGATCATAGACACCCGGCTAGCGGGGATCTTCGAGAAATTATAAATAAAGGAAACAATCAGCGTATCTTACGTGCATTTGCTTGGAATGAGGATATGCTTGCCAGAACAGAGAGTATTCCATGGACCTGAAAAATACAACCAACGTACGATGTGACTATTGAAACATACTTGCTGAAGTGATGCGCATAGTACTTCTGCAATAGAGCCTCTTCGATGTCGACAATATCCGTGGATTCGGGATGAGTGATAGCCAGAGCGTTCGATGTGATTGAAACCTGAACAAGATTTATTCAACCACAGCATTATGAAATAAACTCACTTCACATCCGAATGTGTCCTCGATTGCGTCGAGAATTTCACAAGCATCATCATCGCCTGAAAAACACACAATATAATAATAAGAATGAGGGTAACAACAAGCCCCAAAAATAAATTTTAGGTAACAAGCCAAGAATAAATTTTAGGCCTCACTTTTCAGAAACTGAACCACATCTTGTGAACAAGAGATATTGGTGACTGTTGTCGGGTACATGCTGCAGAGTTGATGTACAATACCCTAAACACAAATGATATAAACCCGAACCAAATGAAAAAGATAGCAAATCGATCGCAAAACATTTTCAAAAGCAAAAAAAATGACGTCACTTGTGTGATAAATGCTAACCAAATTGGTAAAAGAGAGACAAAAATGGGTGCACCACCAATTAATTTAACACTATCATTGCCAGAAACATTTTTCAAAATTGTGTAGGAATTTTAGGATTTTCCGGTTAGTTTGTGTGTTGTATCGCGCAGATAGTTTGTTGTTGACATTATGTTTTCCAATGACATGTGGCTGTTACAGGATCAGAGAATGCCTAGCGCATCGGGTGTTGCTGATCGCAAGACATCTAACCCTGCTACAGCCAAATCCCCCAGTCTTCGGCAGTCCTCCCGCATAGGGTAATTAAATGATATTATACACTTTAATTCCGATTCGAACTTAATGCATTGTAGCTTAATGCATTGTTTTAAAAGTAAAACCTATTGAAATGGGGCTCTTTGAAAAGAACTGAATGGACTGTCAATACGCCTTTGATACTGCTTGGCCATGTTTCGAAGGCATTTTGTAGACAGTTTCGAAGAGACTGGCTGTAACTTTAGGTGACCAAGACAGTGAGTTTCGAGAATCTTCTCTACTTATTTGTACATATTTGTACATATGATCTCTGGTTTAGTTTCTAGTTTGATCATGGTGTGTTCAGGTCGAAGAAAAACAATCATAGTCCGAAGAAAACAGTTATGGACAACTGGATTTCTCGAGGAACGGTGAGTTATTTGGTGAACAAACCAGAATTGTATATTTCTGTTGCTTGTTGTTCAGCGTCGGTCAAAGCGCCTGTCGATTCCTACCGATGAGACGTGTTCGACTAGTGATAGCGAGGAAGCTGAGGAAGAGGAGCAGGAGACCATCCTCGATTTGAGCAGCGCCAATATCAAACCCACTACCTTCAGCTCCCTTGAACATACTGCACCTGCGGATTTCAACAACTTCATCAGACCCTATGTTCCGGTGCGTTGAAACAAATTCTGTTCATGACATGATTGTCTATGGATGATCCATGATTATAACAGTTTTGATAATAATATTTTAACATATTAACTTTCTTTAATCAGATAGCATTTCTAATCTGTTCGGTCTTCTTTTGTTCTATGCATGTGACTATTGTTCTGGCGACCTCGTATGTGTCTTCGACAGAGCGAGTGAAGCTGGCTACACCTGGGGCATCTGTCAACCTCCACATCCTGCGCTCTCTCACCCTCACTCACTATCTTCTCATCTTGCATAATGTCTCATTTTGGCGCATTTTCTTCCCGCTCAGCCCCGGGTATCGTTGGGGGAGGAGCTGCACACCCAATAAGGACTCTCGATCCACAGGCAATCATTATCCAACTGAGCTTCCAGCGAGCTCTCCTTTTCTTTTGAACTCTCTTTCTTTCCCCTCTTTCATCACTGATCCTCTTCGTTGCAGATGATGTCTCAGCACACCATGTACGGCAACGCGGCCCTGGCCGAGTGCCGCAAGCGCGCCGCGTCGGGTGGATCGGACGAGCGTGGCCCGACTCCGAAGAGGGTGCCGGACGAGTTCCAGCAGTGGCAGCCCATCACACCCGCACAGCCCCTTGCCAACTATCCCGCATATGTGAGTTCTGAGTTGTTGTGGTAGGATCAGAATGTTCAGTGACAGTGTTGACTGACTGTCGTTTCAGAACCAGCAGTACATGCAGTCTACTCCCATGGCCGGTCCGCTCGATCCCATGATGCAGATGGTGGCTCCCACCGAGTTCGACATTTCGCCCGTTCAGCAAGGACAGCTCAACTTTTTCCCGGTCAGTTCATGTTCTTGTCTTATTTTCCCGTTTAGTACATGTTCTTGTCTCAATCTCATTACAGATTGCTGACCCTACGTTGTTTTCAGAACGCCATGGATCTGTTCCAGCAGCAGCAGCAGATGATGATGTTCGGGCAGCAGCCGCACGGAGCACAGCTCGATGTCACCGACGCCAGCCATGGCGGATCGGACGGAAACGACTCCGGAAACATGACGGTCAGTGTCTATCCTCCTATGTTCCCTGCCGCCTCCCGCCTGTCTATCATTGGTCTCATCCTGTGTTTTTCAGCAGTCGATGTGCTCTGACGAATCGCGTGCGTCGCCGAAAGACAAGCCTGAGCTGCTGCAGGAAATGCATGGAAACACACAGACGCAGTTTGAGGGTGAGTGATGGGATACGGTAGTGGGAGTATTGAATGCAACCTGTTTGCTTGCAGAGGAGACCGGAGTGGAGAGCACAGTGGTGACGCCTGGCCAGCCGGTGGACAAGGCGAAGGTGACTCGTGCCGTGTCGTCGAGTGAGCTGTTCTGCACTGTGCCGGGTCGGCTGTCCATCCTCGGCCTCGCCCGCTACAAGGTCACCGTCGCCGAGCTGCGCCGGCGCATATCCGCACCCGAGTGCCTCAACAGCTCCGTCCTCGCTGCTCTCGTACGAATGTGAGTTTTCCTCATGGTCTCTCAGTCATCTCACCTCATTCATTCAGGGCGAAGACGAAGCAGGGTGGTCTGAATCTGCGCGACCAGCTCGCCAACCGCGGCCTCGTCGTGCCTGCTGGAAGGAGGAAGGCCGGACACACGAACAGCTTCACTGGACTGCTCGAGGGTGAGTCGCATCTTATCTCTCATCTCTTACGGTCTATTCCCTCTATTGATGATGTGTTGTGTGCAGAGGAGGCGGTGCAGCTGGCTAACGACACTGACGCGGTGACTCGGGAGGCGTGGCCTGCGGTGCCCGTCGCCACGCACCTCCGGCAGCAGATGGCGGGGGCGAGTGCGGAGCAGATGGAGGAGGAGAAGAGGGACACGATCGGCTTCATCCGGCACATGCAGAAGCTGCGCCAGCTGCTGGGCGAGGTGCACACCCCGATCGGCCCCTCCAACCCGCCCGTCCACCCCGACCACCACCTACAGATCGCATTCAACCACTACAGCATCGTGAGTACCTCTCCAGTCCCCCTCTTCTCGCCTCCTCACCGCTATCTTTTTCAGATGACTCACGGCTTCGGTATTCTGAACCAGCGCACGTGGGTCAACTCGTTCCTCACCGAGGCGCACGTATACCTGAACGCCCTCAACCAGTACTGATCTAGCTACACGTTCCCTGTGACCGCACTCGCCACTCGCACATCCCCCGCCCTCTCATACCCTACTGGTCCCCTCTTGCCTTACCGCCCCTGTGTATTCAAGTCACTGCTATATGGTGATATTGAGGTTGATTCGTTTTTCAGACTTGTATTATTATGTTCTTTTGTACGTTTGTATGCCGCATGTTGCGATAATGTATTAATGATAATGATAATAAATGTTGTTATTTTTGTGTGTGTTGGCTGCGTGTAGTGGCGATTGGATTGCAGTGTGCGTGTCTCTCCCCCTCCCTCGGGGGAGAGAGGACCAAGGGGATAAGTAGAAGTGCACACCCCAACTGTGAACCACCAGCGCACTTGCACAATTCGCCTCTCTTTCCCAACCCAACCTGCCTATTTTTACACCGTCTAATAGAAACATGATTCGTGGTTGTTTGGTGTCTGATTCGCGCTGAATACCTCAGATCTTGTTCCGAGCGAGTTATGCAAATGCTATAGTGATTGACCCAGTTGCGAGGGGGAGAGCTGTTGACTGGGAGTAGTTGAGAGGCAGTGTTCTTTTGTGGCTACAACTTGGTCAAGTAAGCGTCGGCTGACCTTGGAGTGAGAGACCGGCGTGTTCTCATCAACCGGCTACTCTATTGATGAGTCGCACCCCACTGACAGGTACACCTGGTTTACTATGCTTAGAACGCGTGAAATACTTGTTATATATTGGTCGTCCGTCTCTGCGTGTCTGCCCCTCTCCCTCTCTCCCTCCCACTTCCGTCCGATTTGATCCGCGCATTGAGACGACAATTACAAACTATTACGCACTCACTCGTTCCGCCCCTCACTATATCATATCCGCTCTCTATCCCTCGACCTGTATTGACCAGTGGATAGCGAAAACAGTTGACAGGGACAGTTTGCATGTTCATGTTCTAATTGCAAGCGCGCGTCGGTCGGCCGAAGGTCACTCTCTCTCTCTCTCTCTCTCTCTCTCTCTCTCTCTCTCCATTTCTTCCCTTTCTTTTTGTTTGAATTGCGTGTTCTTGAATTGTCGGTTGTGTGTGGATGACTGTCGCTCGGCTCTTTTCAAGAACTCGCCCTCCCCTCCTCCACGCAACCTGCGCACTTCTTTGATTGTTTCTCACTGTCGTCAGTGTATCATCGTCAGTGTATCCACTGTCCCCCTCTCTCTCTTCGCACACAGGGGCGAAGGGATATCGAATGTCTTGACTTACTTGCCGCGTATTGCCCTCAATAGGCCTGATCGGGTGAGACCTGGCTGGCTGTCGGGTGTCGGCCGGTGGTCCTTTCATGCCTCGCGCGTCCTCCTCTCCTCATCCTTTGCAACTCCAACGACCTCAATTTGTCACACGCGAATTTGCAAATTCCTATCGCGTCTCTTCTCTTTCTCCGTTTTCTCGCTTGATTGTCGCTCGATTCGCGAGTTCCATCACCGTTCGATGACGCTTGCCGGTGTGTTTTCTTCACCCTTGACTTCCGTATGTTTCGTTCGGCTCATCCCCTCCTCGCTCCCTCTCTCACCACTGTCTCCTCTGTTCTCTCTCTCTCTCTCTCTCTCTCTCTCTCTCTCTCTCTCTCTCGTCTCGCGTGAAGCTCAATGACTCGATCGTGTGTCCCATACTGATTGCGCGAACAAGACAAACAATAGAGGAGGGGGGCTGTGGAGGGACGCCTGAGGTGGTGATAAGTCTCGAGAGTTGTGAATGGGCCCGTCTCCGTGTATGGGGACAATTGGGGGATGCGACATGGTAGGGTAAGCCCCCGCTCACGTCTCCCTCTCTCCCTTCCTTCCCTGCCAGAACGGGTTGACTTCTGTGTGTGTGTGTGCTATGAAACGCGATCTCTCTCTCTCTCTCTCTCTCTCTCTCTCTCTCTCTCTTTCTTTCTTTCTTTTGTGGCCACACGTTTCTGGAGAGACGACGAGGCGCGCGTTTCATCCCATTATTTCCTCAATAGGTGTGTGTTTCTTTCGACTTTCGCGAGTTTTGCGCGTCGATCCGGTCCCGTACTCTCATCATTCCATAGTCCCGCAATGTGCTCTGGTTTGTGATCTCGCAGATTCATTGTCGTATCTTTCTGCTGTGTACGCAACCTGTGCTACAATTGTCTGTCCACAAAATATTGTGTTTATGTCACGATTAAAAGTGGCGTGTTGCTATTTCGAGTGCAAGGTCAAGTTGCAACAATGGGAAGTGAGGGGAAGTGTGCGTGAGAGAGAGAGAGTGTGAAGGATCGAGGGAGGGAGAGAATGAGTGAGAGGGAGAGATAAATAGCTGTTGGATGTCGGGATGTAATGTTTATGGTTGCGGATGAGTCATCCCCTGGGTTGGAGGGCTGGCCGTCAGCTGATCTCTCCGGATTCCGCGTGCCCGGATTGTTCTTTACTCTAACAACTCCTTCTCTCTTCCTCTCTCTCTCCCTGTCCTCCTCTCTCTCCCTCCCTCTCTTCCCCTCTCTCTCTCTCTTCCTCTCTCTCTCCCTGTCCTCCTCTCTCCCTCCCTCTCTCTCTATCTCTCTCCCTCTCTCCCTCTCTCTCTCTCTTGCTGGAAAAGTATAAATATCCGCGGTAATTGCGTGCACTGGTCGAATTGGAAAGACATGATGTCGATTCGAGTATACGGTACGCGCAAATGAGGGCATCGCATAGCCACTTCCTACTTGTGTTCACGTAATCCCTCTTCAATGTCGTCTTGAATCGTCTATCCCATCAGCCCGTTTATCCTCCCTTCTCTCCCCCCCCCCCTCTCTCTCTCGCTCATCCTCCCCGCGGGCCGCAATACTTGTAATTGTCTCTCCCCTTTCTCAGATGGTCTTTGCGATAGCCGCTTCGCCGAAAAGTCTCCATTCTTTCTCTCGTGCGTTTTTATTTGAATGACTCATTCTCTTTGCTCAATTGCACCCGAACCATGTCATACCTTTCCCCATACGTGTCTCATCCCGCGCCGACCAATTCGCGACTCTATGTGGCTTTTTGCGCAGTTATCCCCTTCACTCTCCCTCTACCTCTCTCTCTATTGATTGTCGGTAGTTGAACGCTGGAGGATAGCTTTCTCTCTCCCTCCCTCCAACTTGATAAATGTGCGCCCATCATGTTGGATTCGCCCCCTGCTCCCATCCCACTTTCACACCTCTTCAGAGAGATGCGATTGTGGCTGGCGCTAGCGGGGCTAGCGTTGTGTCTCCTCGCGCAAGAGGATGCCCCGTCGACGACGGAGGCCGCACCTACAGATGTCCCCTCCCCCTCCCCCGTAGAGGAGGTCATGTTCACCGCCATGCCCATCCTCCCCAAGGTGCCACTCATGCCCACCACCACCACCCAACCCGAGAGGATATAGTGAGTGCATGACGCCATGTTTTATGGTAAATGACATTGTTGCAGTGCCGGCTCGTACATGGTGGTCGCTCCGAAGGTGGTGCGACCCGGCCTGCCCTATGCGGTCTCCGTCAACATTCTCAAGTGAGGGGGAGAGAGGGGGAGGGAGAGAGGAGAGAATCCTGTTCCAGGAGCGAGGAGCAGGACCACATTGTGCGTGTCGAGATCCGCACCGCCAAGAACGACACGGTAGCCGCCAAGGTCGTCAACAGCGTCAAGCCGGGTAGGCGGGGTCAGAGGGGGCGGGGCTGAACGATTCATTGCAGGCGTGCCGCAGACGGTGACCATCGAGAGTGTGCCACCCGAGAGCCTCACCTCCAACAATCAGTACAAGGTGTATGTGAGGGGAGAGACGATCGGCTCGCAGGTGCTATTCGAGCATGAAGAGAGGGTGAGTGGAGAGAATGGAGGGAGGGAAGGGGGGAGGGATAGAGAGATCTTTGCAGATCAGCTACAACGCCAAGTCGATGTCGATCTTTGTGCAAACTGACAAAGCCATTTACAAGCCCGGCAGTGAGGGTGAGTTGCTTTATGCGAACACGTTACAGTAGTAAAACTCAATGTTTAAATGAAAGTTGTCACTCGGCACAGAGCCCATTTGCGCAGAGCCCATTACAATTGTTCATTTCTTGCTGATACTGCATACTGTCTTGTCCGATTTTATGGTATTTTTATTCATAATATCTATCTGTCTGTTCCAGTCAAGTACCGCTGCATCCTGGTGAACCCGGACCTGACGCCCTTCCACGGAACAGTGTCGGTCACCATCCAGGACCCCAGCCAGAACACCATACAACAGAACAAGAACAAGGACCTCAACAAGGGTGAGAGATCACAGTCAGATACAACACATCACAAGTTGAAAGAAAGAGCGACTTGAAGCTGTCTCTACAAACTCAATACTAAAAACTTGAATGCATCTTTTTCTTAGGTGTGTTCTCGTCTTCCCTGCAGCTGGCATCGGAGCCGCCCCTCGGAGACTGGCAGATACAGGTCGAGTCAGAGACCGGCGCCAAGTTCACCAAGATGTTCACGGTCGAGAAGGTGAGAGGGAGAGAGAGAGAGAGAGGGGGGGAGAGAGAGAGAGAGAAAAGAGATACAGGAAAGAGAGATAAAACCCGTGGTTTAGTACGTTCTGCCCAAGTTCGAGGTGAACATCAAGTCTCCCTCGTTCATCACTGTCACCGATGATCTCTCCGTGCTGGTCGAGGGAAAGTGAGTGGAGGAGGGATAGAGAGAGAGAGAAAGAGGGAGAGGAGAGAGGGAGAGAGAGGGAGAAAGCTGAGAGAGAGAGAGAGAGAGAGAGAGAGAGAGAAAGACTTATTCAGGTACACCTACGGCAAGGGTGTGTCGGGGAAGGCGAAGGTGATGCTGGAGCTGCCGTGGCACCGCTGGTATCCCATGCACGTCGCCGTGCGCGTCAACGACGACGGGACCACCACGCAGGTGGGTCCTCCCTCTGTCTCTCTGTCTCTCTCTGTCCCCTCTCTCTCCCCTTTCTCTCCCTCTCTTACCATCTCTTTCCAGACCGAGCCGGACTCTCTGATCGAGCGCACAGTGAAGCTCAACTCTCAGGGCGAGGCCACCGTCGTCTTCACCAACGACGAGTTGAAGAAGCACAAGCTGGTGAGTCCCCGGAAAATTAGCGTCACATTCCTCTTTCTCTTATATGTCCACTGATTCGAATGCCTTCTTTCAGATCCAGGAGTACGGCGGCAGCTCGGTGCGCATTGTGGCGACAGTGACGGAGGACCTGACCGAGATACAGCGGAACGGAACGGCGCAGGTGTCCGCGTATAGACACGACGTGAAGCTGGAGGTGGAGAAGCAGGGGGAGACGTTCAAGCCAGGACTATCCTACTCGGTCGTCGTCGCACTGAAACAGATGGATGACACCCCGGTCAAGGCCAGCGTGCCCAAGAGGGTGCAGGTGAGGGGGGGAGAGGGAGGGAGAGATGGTTGAGTGAGAGAGAGAGAGAGAGAGGAGAGAGAGATAACTACAGGTGACCACTTACTACAACTACCCCTACAACCCCGACGTCACCATGCAGCACGAGGACAAGGAGGTAATATATATATCGATTATTGATTTATCGATTTGTTCAGGTGAAAATCGTGGATCTGGACGCGCACGGAACGACCATCCTCGCCCTCCAGCCGCCTCTCAACTGCACCAGTGCTAGGATTGAAGTACGCGCCCGTCTCTTCCTCTCATTCTTCCCCTCCCCCCCTCTCCTCCTCCTCTCTCCAACCCTCCCTCTCTCTAGGCGCACTACGACCGTCTTGGCAAGGACAACTTCACCAACGCGGTCGTGTACTCCTCTCTGTACGTGGAGGCAGGCAAGAGTCCCTCGAACTCGTTCCTCCAACTGCTGGCTGACAACGAGGGATCGGTCGATGTGGGAAAGACCGTCTCCTTCTCACTCAAGGCCACCGAGAACCTACCCGTCATCACCTACCAGGTAGTTTCATCATTTATCGATTGATTCGTGTATCGATTGGTTCAGGTGATGTCCCGCGGCGCGGTGGTTCTGTCGAAAGAGGTGCAGGTCGACTCTGATCACACCACCATCACCTTCGAGGCTACCGACAAGGTATGCTTTTTTCTCATGCGCCTGTGTCAACATATTCCTTGTATTCTTCCATCTATATCACCCCTTCCAGATGGCTCCGAAGTCTCGCCTGATCGTGTATGCAATTCGTGGCGGGAACCAGGAGGTCCTCGTAGACGCCTCGGACTTCAAGGTCGACGGACTGTTCAGAAACAACGTGAGCATCGATTTATCTTTATTTTCGGTGAAAAAAAATTATACTCTAAATAAATTGCAGGTGTCGCTGTCCCTAGACCGCACGTCTGCCGAGCCGGGAGAGCCAGTCCAGTTCAGGGTGCAGGCAGACCCGGACTCACTCGTCGGACTACTCGCCGTCGACCAGTCAGTGCTACTGCTCAAGTCCGGAAACGACATCACCAGGGATATGGTAGGCAAGAGGGATTCGTGGCGGGACCCAGTGTCGTGTTCAGGTGGAGAGCGACATTGAGGAGTATGACACGACCGGAAATCAGCATGGCGGATTCCGACCCTGGGAGGGACCAGTGTGGAGGAGGTAGGGGAGAGGAGAGATGAAGAAAAAATGGAGAGAAGGATGAGAGAGAGAGGAAGAAATAGAGAGTGAAATAAGAGAGAGAGTTTGTCTTTTCAGGAAGCGCTCCATCTGGTACCCGTGGTGGGGAATTGGTGGAAAGGACGCCAAGAGTATCTTTGAGGTATCCATTCTCCGTCCTTCTCTTGATATCTCTCGCTTACAGAATGCCGGTCTGGTGGTTCTGACCGATGCGTACCTGTACAGTGTGCCCGAGCCGCCGAGTGAGTCCCTTTCCCTTTCCACCCAACACCCCCGCTTCCTGTCCCGTGCCACTCACCCCGTCTTTCGTGTCCACTCACTCTCCATGTGCTAACCCCGTCTAACCCTCCACTCTTCCTCCACTCTCCACACACCCTCTCCGCACCCGGCACGATTGCAGTGATGATGAAGAATGCGGTGGCAGCGGGTGGCGGCGCGCGGGCCGGCGTCGACCTGACCTCGCTGCCTTCTGACGAGCTGCCGACGCCGCCGCGGACGCGCACGTCGTTCCCGGAGACGTGGCTGCATCTGGACGGCGTGTCAGAGTGTGTGCCTGTGCCCGTGTACCTTGTTCTCCCTCTCTCCTCTCCCTGTGTTCGTTCTCTGTGGTGGTGGGCCGCTCACTGGCGCCTCTCACTCTCTACTCACTCCAATCTCATTCGCAGTGGGAGTCGTGTTTGCTCCGGAGATGGCTATGGCGGTGCCCGATATGGCTCCCCCGCCGATGGGGGCGGGACTGGAAAGGGCGGAGTCTGCCGCCGCGCCGCGTACGCGCCGAATCTTCCCCGAGACATGGGCTTGGATCGAACCGACTACTGAGTACGCTAATCATTCTCATCTTGTCTTTCACAGTCATCTGATTGATTCTTCATATCTTTAAATTACTTTTCCGTCTGCCGCAACTCTATTCCTCCTCGCCAGGCAACTGAATCTGATCCTCCGTCGGAAATGACATTCACATTCTTCCAACTGCGTAAGCACTTTCCAGATTCCCAGAATCATTCGCATGAATTCGGCCCACAATCGAGTACGCTTCTCTGCTGCTTCTGTGTGGTCTAACTTCTATTCGGTTTCGTTGTCGTTTGCTACTTGATCGTCTGAAACATTCCGAAACTCTTCTATCCGACATGACATCATTGGCAGGGATTTATTATGTGATGGCGGATGGCGCGCCTATCCCGACCGACGCCTCGTCTGCGTCCGCAGACGCAGACTTCGAGACGGCCGATTCTCCGCGCGTGCGCTCCCGCTTCCCGGAGTCGTGGCTCTACCCTCTCACCCATAGGTCCTCTCCCCTCCTCCCTCTCCCAGTGTGGCACGGCGTGTGTGTATCTTGCGTGTCGAGTCTCCGTCCGCGCGCCCTAACCAGCCGATACCCTCTCTAGCCTTGCCCCTCTTCAGTGCACTGGATGCGTCGCGGTGGCGGCGGAGTGATGCCGTTGATGTTGGACAGTGCTCCTGTCCCGATTGCCATGACTGAGTCCTCTTCCTCTGCCCCGCCCCCTCCTCGCGTGCGCAGCAAGTTCCCCGAGACATGGATGTGGACAGATGCGCAGAGGTCTGACGTCATCCCGGTTGCAGTGATTGGCAGTGATTGTTCGTACCTGGTTGCCTGGAATGCAGTGTGTCTGTCTGCTAGTCTCTCACTCCACTCCCACACCCTCTCTCACTGCGGCGCGCGTTTCAGTGATGGCCGAGGAAGGGATGATGGTGATGGCGATGTCGGATAGTGTGTCGATGGGAGTGGAGGCTAGCACTGTCCAGTCCCAGTCGGCCCCGCCCCCTCGCACCAGGACCGACTTCCCCGAGACATGGCTGTGGAGTGTGGAGGACAAGTCAGAGCGTTTCTCCCTCCCTCTCTCTCGTGGCTTTCTGTGTTCAATGTGGCTTGTGGTTGTGAAGTGCTCGCAAACACAACAAAGTAGTGTATAGTTCAAAAGTCGATAGTCGATCAATAACGTTCTGCAGTGATGGCATGCGATGGCTGTCCGATGCCCACCTTTGCCGACGTTGTGTACACGACGACCGCGACGCCGATGCAGGCCACGCCCACCACCGCTCCGCCCCCTCGCGTGCGGACAAAGTTCCCCGAAACATGGATGTGGAGGGATGAGAGAATCTAGTAATACTTATTCAGTTCCATGTGGTAACTCTAACTGAGCCTAGCCTGCTGCGTGTTGTTGTGGTGTGATGGTGCAGTCAGTGTGTTGTGTTCAATATCCCTCTGTGATTGTCCCGTCCGCTCGCGCACAAACGAAACGAAGGAAGGATGGAGAGTGGAAGTGTTACGGGGCGCATTCAGTGATGCGGTTCAAGATGATGCGCGGCATGGCCGGGCCCGCGCCCAACGAGCGGGTATTCGCCGCCGCCATGCCGATGGAGGAGTCGGCGGGTGCCGGAGTCGCTCCCTCCCCTCCTCCCCCCCGCGTGCGCACACTCTTCCCAGAGACATGGATGTGGAGTGACGCTGCCGCTGCCGAGTGCTGTGCTACAAACATCTCTCTCTCTCTCTCTCTCTCTCTCTCTCTCTCTATCAATCTCCCTCTCTCTCCCCTCTCTCACCCTCCTCTTGCAGTGCTTCTGGTGAGGCAGTCTTCGATGCCACTGCCCCGGACACGATCACTTCCTGGGTAGCTTCAGCGTTCGCCATCAACGAGCAAAGCGGCCTCGGCGTCGCGCCGTCCACCAGCAAGGTGGGCGTGGCCTGGAGGGGCGTGGCGTATGGTTTGGTTGCAGCTGCGCGTGTTTCGCCCGTTCTTCATCCGCCTCTCGCTGCCGTATTCCGTCAAGAGGGGCGAGAAGTTTGCGCTGCAAGTGCTCGTCTTCAACTACATGGAGAACGAGCAGGATGTGAGTATTTCTCTCTCTCTCTCTCACTCTCTCTCTCTCTTTTCTCTTTCTCTCTCTCTCCCTCTCTCTCTCTCTCTCTCTCTCTCTCTCTCTCTCTCTACCCTCTCTCTCTCACCAGGTGACCGTCACTCTGAACCACAACGACGGCGCCGCGTTCGATTTCCTCAACAAGGACGGCACTCTCAGGAAGAGGTGAGCTTGCATAATAGTATCAATAGAGACTCCTCACCTTCCCCATTCAGCGGCTCGTCCGGTGCGAAGGGCTACAACACGCGCGTCGTCTCGGTGCCGGGAGGCGGCGCCAGCAAGGCAGTCTACTTCCCCATCGTACCAAACACCATCGGTGAGTCACTCCCCCACTCACATCATCACAGAAGACGTTGCAGGCGACGTGATGCTGAAGGTGGTGGCACAGGCCGAGCAGGCCGGAGACGCTGTCGAACAGCCGCTCAAGGTCGAGGTGGGTGGAAAGATGCACATATTTGCATATTAATGGGTCTTTCCAGCCGGAGGGTTTCCGCGTGGACAGGAACGTGCCGCTGGTGGTCGACCTGGCGAACAGCACTCAGTTGGAGAGGGAGGTGAAGCTGCACTGGCCGAGCGACTACGTCGACGGAAGCAGGAGGGCGTCCGTGTCCATCATCGGTCAGTCTCCCCCCTCTCCACCTCTCTCTATCTCTCCCTCTCTCTCCCTCTCCCCCCCTCTCTCTATCTCTCCCTCTCTCTCCCTCTCCCCCCCCTCTCTCTCTCTCTCCCTCTCTCTCCCTCTCCCCCCCCCCCCTCTCTCTCTCTCCCTCTCCTCCCCCCTCTCTCCCCCATCCCCCTCTTCCAGGTGATCTCATGGGCCCTGTCCTTTCGAACCTCGACGGTCTCGTTCGCATGCCGTACGGATGCGGAGAGCAGAACATGCTCAACTTTGTGCCCAACATTGTCGTTCTGCGGTAGGTCACGCCCCCTCAGCCCCGCCCCATCGTGTCTCTTCCAGCTATCTCAAGGCGACGAACCGAGCGGATCCTCAGCTGGAGGCAAAGGCGCTGGGATTCATGGAACAGGGATACCAGAGAGAGCTCACATATCGGTAGGGAGAGAGAGAGAGAGAGAGAGAGAGAGAAAGAAAGAGGAGAGAGGGAGAGAAGGAGAGAAGGAGAAAAGGAGAAAAGGAGAGAAGGAGAGAAGGAGAGAGAGAGATGGTTTGCAGCCGTGCGGACAACTCGTTCTCCGCATTTGGCTCTTCCGACTCGCATGGCTCCACCTGGCTGACAGCCTTCGTGGTGCGCGCGTTCGCCCAGGCAAAGCCCTACATCTTCGTCGACGAGCAGGTCATCCAGAAGGCCATCGCCTTCCTCAACGGCCAGCAGATGGTACGCGTCTCTCTCTCTCTTTTTCTCCTTTTCTCTCTTTTTCTCTCTCTCTCTCTCATGTTCCCTCCTTGCAGGAGACTGGGGCGTTCGCGGAGCATGGCGAAGTGCATCACAAGGACATGCAGGGAGGGGCGCAGGACGGCGGAGTCGGACTCACCGCATACGTACTCATCGCACTCCTCGAGAACGGGGTACGCACATGGGGCATCATGACGTCACTACATGACGTCATCATTGTTTTAAAATCTCTCTCAGGTTCGCAACGAGAAGGCGATCGCGCTGCTGGAGAAGGAGCTGCCCAATCTGCACGACGACGTCTACGCCCTGTCAGTGGTGAGTGACAATGACAGGGGACAGGGTGACAGTGACAATGACAGGTGACAGGGTGACATGGTGACAGGGTGACAGTGACAATGACAGGGTGACAGGGTGACAGGGTGACAGGGTGACAGTGACAATGACAGGGTGACAGGGTGACAGGATGACAGGGTGACAGGGTGACAGGGTGACAGTGACAATGACAGGGTGACAGGGTGACAGGGTGACAGTGACAATGACAGGGTGACAGGGTGACAGGGTGACAGGGTGACAGGGTGACATGACAGGGTGACAGGGTGACAGTGACAATGACAGGGTGACAGGGTGACAGGGTGACAGGGTGACAGGGTGACAGGGTGACAGTGACAATGACAGGGTGACAGGGTGACAGGGTGACAGTGACAATGACAGGGTGACAGGGTGACAGGGTGACAGGGTGACAGTGACAATGACAGGGTGACAGGGTGACAGGGTGACAGGGTGACAGTGACAATGACAGGGTGACAGGGTGACAGGGTGACAGTGACAATGACAGGGTGACAGGGTGACAGTGACAATGACAGGGTGACAGGGTGACAGGGTGACAGTGACAATGACAGGTGACGTACGCGCTGCAACTGGCGGGCAGCCCGGAGAGGCAGAGGGCGATGGAGATGATGGACGCGGCCGGAGTGAGCGGAGCAGGTGAGGGGGAGGAGGAGAAGGAGGAGGAGCAGGAGGAGGGTTGCTTTCAGACGGCGGCATGTTCTGGGAGGCGAAGGCGGGTGCGAAGGAGACGGAGAAGGACTCGACCGCCTACTTCTACCAGCCCAAGCCTGTCAACGTGGAAACGACCGCATACGCCCTCCTCTCACACATGCTCAACAAGGACACCGAGAGGGTGCGTGTGGAGAGAGAGAGAGAGAGAGAGAGAGAGAGAAAGAGAGAGAGAGAAAGAGAGAGAGAGAGAGAGAGAGAGAATCTCCGTGTTCAGGGTCTGCCGATCGTTCGCTGGCTGACGTCGCAGAGGAACGCGGAGGGTGGTTTCTCGTCGACGCAGGACACGGTGATGGCGCTGCAGGCGCTCGGTGCGTACGCGCAGCAGGCCTACTCCCCCGACTCGGCCATGCAACTGCGCATCGACAACGGACACGACTCGTTCAACGCCAGCATCGCACAGGCCAACTCCATCGTGCTGCAGGCATTCGAGGTGGCACATCGGGCTATCACTCTTTATCCACACATCACTCGCACTTTGTCTTGTTGTCGCCGGTCGCCGCGTCTCCCTCTTTCTTGTCCTCCGCCGCGCTCTCCGACTTGCGATCAAAGTACGCCTAAACAGCTCGTATCATTGTCATACTGAATAGCAGAATAGCACGAGGTTGTGGTAGGAAAACAATGGCACTACACCAAAACTAAATGTCTAGATATAGGTGATACCTTGAGCATGGTGATACAGAATACGGAGTGGATGCAGCAGAACACGATCAGAACGACAGTGTCGAAATCGGTCATCGCGCGGAGGGGAAACGAAAGGGAATGATGTGGCGATCGCGAGAGGTTTCCTCTCGATGTCGATCCGAAATGACGCCATGCTAATTTGAGATGCCGAACATGGACAGTCCGGTGCGGCTGCAGGCGAGCGGCAGCGGAATCGCATTCGCACAGGTAGGGAGGGAGAGAACAGAGAGAGAGCAGAGAGAGAGAGAGAGAGAGAGAGAGAGAGAGAGAGAGAGAGAGAGAGAGAAAAGGAAGACGACTCTCAGGTGGCGTACTCGTACTTCCGCACGGCACCGCGCGACGACGCGCCCTTCGCGTGCTCCGAGGATGTGATCGAGTCGCGCGGCGGAAACCGACTCCAGCTCGAGCTGTGCTGCAAGTGAGCTACCCCTTTCTCTCTTTCTCTCTCTCTCTCTCTCTCTCTCTCCCTCTCCCTCTCTCTCCTCTCTCATCCCTCCTTGCAGCTATACCCGTGACGGTATGTCTAACATGGCCGTGGCTGAGATCCATTCCCTGTCTGGCTATCGCTTCGATGAGGAGGCTAGCCGCCAGCTTACTGGGGTGAGGTTTGGAGGGACAGCATATTTTGACCTAATTTGATATGAGATTACGGTATTATAATAGTTTGAACTGATTTCTTTGCGATTACGACAGGGAAATAGTTTGATTTAGAACTCCTCTAGGATAGCGATAGAAAAAGAATTAGATCTGCATCGCAGCACTACGACCAAGACATTGAATTTTTCCAGGTGGACGGTCTGCAGCGAATCGAGCTCGACAACGACGACACACAGGTCAACCTCTACTTCAACCCCGTGAGTACACTTTATCATGACGAATTCGATCATCGTATCTGCAATCAATAAGTACCGTTCCGCACTTCGTATTCCCTACTCCGCTTCCAATCATTCCGATCTCACCAGTCCTTTCCGATCTAACCTCCTCACATGTCAGTCCTCACCCCCTCCTGCTCCTTCAGATCGGCGGCACGCCTGTCTGCTTGTCGCTGTACTCGGACATGGTGTACCAGGTGGCGGAGCAGAAACCGGCACAGATGAAGCTGTTCGACTACTACGACCCAGAGCAACAGGTACGGACAAGGGGGGGGCGGACTGGTCTCACTCCACTCGTTCCAGCTCAAGTCGTCGTACTCGTCCCGACAGGCACGCGCCCTCTCAGAGTCGTGTCCCGACTGCTGGCCGACAGAGGTCAGTCTCTCTCTCTCTCTCCCTCTCTCTCTCTCTCTCTCTCTCTCTCTCTCTCCCTCTCTTCCCCCCTCACCCCTCCCTCTCTAGGAGCGTCGCTCTCTGTCCGCCGGCCGCGTCTCCTCCCCGGCAGGTGTGGTGGCGTCGAGTGGTGCAGTGCTGGTGTTGTTGGTGCTGTGGTTGTGATGGCTGCTCGCATGCCCCGCCCCCTTCGTGTCTCATTCCGGGTCTCGCCGCGACGTCCTCC
This sequence comes from Rhabditoides inermis, assembly GCA_963966185.1. NCBI lineage: Eukaryota > Metazoa > Nematoda > Chromadorea > Rhabditida > Rhabditidae > Rhabditoides > Rhabditoides inermis. The sequence goes on along the minus strand of CAWZYM010000020.1, from coordinate 1,479,899 downwards.
CTCGCATACTGTGCAGTGTGTCGTGTCGCGTGTTCGCATGCAGTTTGTTTGTTGCTCCAACCATGCTTCTCCATCTTCCCCCCTTCAACTCACTTATATTTCAGTGCGCCGTTGACACCACACATCGACGCTTATTTAAATATTTCGTGTATATTGTGTGCGCAGCAGTTATAATAAACGTGTTTTTCAAATAATTACAATGCGTTTATTGCATATGTTATGAACATAACAACTCTTAAACGGTATTCGAACGAGGTGCAAATCGCAGACAACAAAACAGTCAGTCACATCTTCGCAATAACTTACAATAGCGCGTATTTAGATCTCGGCAACGTAAACAATCGAATGTGTGTGTGGGACGTGAGTGAGGGGGCGGGAGAGATAGGGGTATTATGTATTATGAAGTCAGTCATCAGGTCATTTCACAGAAGGAGCGAGTCAGCGACATCACATAAGAGAGGCCAGACAGACAGGCAGTGCGAGAGAGACAACGGGCACGAGAGAGATAACAGACATGAACACAGAACACAATGAGAGAGCACCCGATTGCGGTGAAGGGGCGGAGCGTGAGAGGGCGTGTCCGTCCGCCTAGACAGAGGGCGGGACGTAGTTGGGCTGGGAGGAGACAAAGTAGTCGTCGAAGAAGTGGAAGAGGTGGTCGAACGTGGGTCTCCTCTCGGGGTTCTTGTCCCAGCACTTGAGCATCACCTCGTTGTAGATCATCTCGGGGCAGCCGCGAGGCATGGGCATACGGTAGCCCAGCTCCACCTGCTCCACTACCTCCCGGTTGTGCATACCCGGGTACGGGACCTGCAACCAGTCACATAAAACATCTGCATACAATGAACATGTTTCTCTCTGGCAATATCCCTCTTCTCTCCCTCACTCTCTCTCTCCTCACCTGTCCCTTGGTGATGATCTCATACAGAAGTATTCCGTACGACCACACATCGCTCTTGACGGTGAAGTTCCCGCAGGTGGCCGCCTCTGGGGCCGTCCACTTGATGGGGAACTTGGCGCCAGTGCGAGCCTCGTAAATGTCCTCCTCCATCAGCTTGCGAGCAAGGCCAAAGTCGGCAACCTGCCAAACAATCGTGTAAACTAGACAAAACAAACAAACAAACAAATAAACAACAATAACGATATGGCGCATTGCTCACCTTGACGACAGGCACTCCGGAGATCTTCTCTCCGACGAGTACGTTCCTGGCAGCCAGATCTCTGTGCACCAGCTTCCGCTCCTCCAGATACATCATGCCGTTCGCGATCTGCAACAGTCGAGTAAACAACCGAACAACAACAACAACAAAAACAACCAAACAAAAAACTAACATACCTGTGCGCTCATATCGACCAGGGCTTGCAGACCAAGAGACGCGCCCTCGTTGCGGAGATAGTGCAGGAGAGAACCGTTGACCTGAATATCAATCAATCAAACAAAAAAAGCAATCGATGAAAAATATGTAATGCGAATACAAAAAAAAAACATGAAAGGGAGAAAAAAACAATTAAATCAATAAAAAAACACTCCCTTCTCCTATCGCACTCACCATGAACTCTGTGATGATGTAGAAGGGCTCTTCCCTCGTGCACACTGCGTATAGCTTCACCAGATTCGGGTGATCGCACTGCTTCATTATCTGCGCCTCGCTGCAAACAACAACATTGCATCTCCCCCCCCCCCCTCTCTCTCTCTTTCTCTCGCACTCACCCCAGGAACGCCTCTGGACTCATCGTTCCGGGCTTCATCGTCTTTATGGCGACCTCGACGATGCCCCTCCACTTGCCGTACCACACCTCGCCAAAGTTTCCGTCGCCCAGCTTGCGCTTCAACTGCAGCTGGTTGCGAGGAATCTCCCAATTCTGAAAACGCACACATCAGATTTCCTTTCTCTCCCTCCCTCCCCCCCTCTCTCTCTCCCTCTCCCTCCTCTTCCTCTCGTACCTGTTGAGTGTCGTGGCTGAGGTCTGGCCGGGTGGGTGCGATGCGAGGCGCGGGGAACGTCAACTGACAGCACAGACCGTCCGCCACTTCTGCAACACACCACAATCACACATCAAAACACAAAACACAAGGGTGAGTAGAGAGTAGAGTACATACCAGTATAGTAGGCGACCAGCTCCTGGAGAGTACGGAATGTGCGACGGGTGGTGATGAAGAAGCTGCAAAGAGAGACATTCACATCAACCTCTCTTCCTCTCTTCCCTCCCTCTCTCTCTCCACCCTCTCTCATCCACCCCTCGCACCCACCCCGAGTCGTGGTCTAGCCGCTTGATCTTGTAGTGTTTGACTGTGCCTCCCCGGTTGTCGTCCGAGTCCCTGATTGTGAGTGCGAACTCCCTTCCATCCGCCTCCCTCTCGCGGATCAGATACGTGCCCTCAACACACAACATACATCACACATTCACACCAGACACATGCCAACACAGGGCAAAGAGCACAATTTTCATTCGAGGTTCAGTAAAATCTCAGAAAATCGTAAACCCTAAACCGTTCCCCTTCCCCGTACCTTGGGTAAATTGTTGGAAAGGACGAGTCGCTCTGCCCTGTTTCGTGGGATCTTGCCCGCGTACCATCTGAAAGCACACACATGGTCCCTTGTTCTTCTCCTCTCATCGCATTCCCACACTTCCCCCCATCCCGTCACGGTCACTTTGCAGAAAGAGGAGAGAGATGGTCGTGTGATGAGATGACCTAATAGCCGGCGCTCGTTTTTCTACCCTCTCCCGCTATCCAACCCACATAGCCATCCCCGCAATACGCGCTGGAAAAAACACTGCATGATTGATCAACAGCCGCTCATAAATGAACTGCTCCAGCTCTCTCTCTCTGGTCACACACCAAACCCACTAAATCTCTCCAAAACCCCTAAAATGTTCCGCAAATGCAATGAGTGAGAGAGAAAATCGGTGTGCCGGGAAATACAACGAAAAACCGCGTTGCCGGATAGTGGGAGAGAGAGAGAGAGAGTGCTTAGAGGGTACCGCGAGAGAACTGGGTCACAAAACTACGAGAGAGGAGGCGACACCGAAACTTCGAAACGACACTAAACGACAACGGAGAGAGCATGAAAGTGACATAATGCGTAGAGAATGAGTTCAGCAGCGTAGTTGAGAAAAAATGGAATAAAACGTTGTCAAATATAGTGAATCACTTTCTGTGGGATCAGACATATGCAACCAACCAAAACACATTGAAGAAAAAGGAACTCACTCTTCGCTCTCGACGGTTTGCTGCTTGGCGACGAAGTTGCGCGGCACGTATCCGGTCTGTCCCGTCCTCTGGTGGCGCACGTACCACCAGTCACAGTTGCTGCAAGACAACATCTCACACTCACTCCAACTCGCCCAGACCCATTCCATTTCCCAGTACTCTCAGTACTCTCACTCACTCACTTGCTCTGAGTGAGATTGGACTGATCGATCCGCCAATCCGCCAATCCCACCCCAACCAACACACTCTCGGAACAGGAGAACACTTTGGCGTCAGTGACGCGTCAGCCATCCATCATCCCCCAATACATACACACACCACTTCTCCTTCTCCTTCCCTTCTCCTCCACTCCTGCTCCTTCTCCCGCGTTCCCGCCTGATCATAATCACAGCATGAGCGAGAAGAGAGAGAAAGTCGCCTCTCACACACTTCTCTCTCCATCTCGCATATCAATCACATCACAACTCCTTCTCATCTCCCCCCCCCCTCTCTTCTCACAACAAGCCGCCTATCACATTACCACCACTCGATACATTCAACTGCCAAGTGTTCCAAGCCATAACCATAAACCCACTCGACACACATGTTTTCAATTCCACTTCACAAGTATTCAGAACACTGATCATCGATTCCCAGGCGGTGACACGATTACTCTGATTCAATTAGAACACTCACACGCTCTCACTCGGCTTTCGCAACCCTCCTTCCCTCGGCTGAATATGTGCCGTGCCCTTGAATGGCGGAGAATGGACACTCCTCTCCTGCCCGCATCCTCTCATCTCTAAACCCCCTCCCTCCCTCCAGATGCCGCATGCGTGTGCCCCTCTCACTCACTCGCATTCATTATGCCATTCCATCCCCCTCCTCCCGTCCCCCATTCGTTTCGACTCGCACCATCGACAAATCCACTCATCCATTCAACCGCACAATCCACTAATACACTGCCGCCGCCGCGCACACACAAACGATAGCATTCAATATGCAAATGAGGGGTGGTCGCACCTCTGGTCGAGGAGGAGCATCATGTCTCCCTTCTTGAACGACAGGTCGCCGTCGGCGCGTGAATCGTACGCGTACAGAGCCACCAACACCTCCTTGTCTGCAACACACACAACTTCCTAACACTGTCAAATCGATAAATGTCACGTTTGGAACACAAATCAAAACATTGAGATTCGGAATAGGAACAACTGTAGCGTTTCGTTTCAGTGTTAAAAAGTGTCCAGTTCTCTTCTCAAGGAGATAACGGCAAGAAGTAACATAACACAGTGACGTCAAAGAAGAAGAAAAAGCCCCACCCTGCATGTGTGGTTGTCTGCTAGGAGTGCCGCTGGCGTCCAGGTGAGCGTCGTTGTTCACCAGGTACATCGTCGCCGGCTGCTGCTTAGCCTAAAATCAATCAATCAATCGATAAATCAATCAATACACGCACCTCTAGTCTGTCGAGTGCGCCGGGGGCGAGTCCGGCGTCGGCGCCCGCCGCGCCCCTGCCATCCGAGCGACGGTGACGCGAGAAACACGCACCCATACTGAACAATATGCAAATTATAACAAACAAACAAAAACAAATAGCGAAACAACCATACATCCCGGCGCTTTGAGAAGTTAATTTCCGGATGATGACTTACGTACGGAAGATTAAATGATCTCGAAGTTACGAAGTTATGTTTTTGACCATACGTACGAAATGGAAAAGACCCGAGCGGAGTTATGGACCGGTAACAAGCGGAGAGCGTATTAAATTCAAAAAAAAATCATGAAGACATGGATGGTGCACCGGTTTAAAATTTAATTTTCGTACGTTTGATATTTTTCCCAAATGAAGTAATTTACGCTCTTTCAAAGCAGTAAAAAAGAAATGTGAGGGACCAAATAAAAATCTAGCTTCTCAAAGTGACTCACTCTGGACTCAAAGAATCTCAAGCAACTTTGTCAGCTACTTCTCTCTATTCTAATATTTAATTTTCGTACGTTTGATAGTACCAACCTTTTAGTAATAAAATAACATAAATTCATGCATAGTTACAGAATTATGTGTTACCTGTGTGGTGAGATAGGTAGGTCTGGGATTTGGGTCGTGATATAATAATGATAGCGGTTCACAACTCCGATCGGGATTTTCCCTACGTACTACGTACGGAAAGTTTGAATCACTTCTCACATGTCTCTATGTATGGAAACAACAATCAAAAACAGCGGGCTTGCCTTATTCACACCACACACACTCCAGAGATGCCGCGTGCACTTTGGGGGACGATATCAGTGCGGCTTCTCCTCCCCTGGTTCCACTCTGTCTATCGATCGAGTGTCTTCTTCTTCCTCCTTCTCCTTCTTCTGCCAGTGAGTCTGACTCACTGCGCACAGCTGATCGCTGCCTTATCTGCAAACCATCAAGCTTTCAGAACACATAGACACGCCCGCGGTTTGTGAAAAAACGCGATAGTTGTGACTAACAATACACGGAAGGCAGATATGACCAGGCAAACAAACACACACGCGAGAGAGAGATCAACAACGAAAACGAGTTGCGGACGACGCGGCTGGAAACAGTCAATGCACGGGAAAGAGCGCCCTCCCGGACAGAAACCAACAACGCACCCGCAAAACACTACGATGGACACTCAACGATTCAAGTGCGCGAGAGAGGCAGGAGCGGGAAAAGGGAACAGTGATACGAATAGGGAAGAGACAGAGTGAGGGGGGGGGGGTGATATGGGATGACGGAAGGAGAGAGGGGGAGAGGCGAGTGTGGAGTGGACATAGCGGCAAGGGAAACAGAATGTGACACACAGTGGACAGTGAGAGGAACACAAAAAGGGAAATCGGATCACACAGTGGGGCCGGGAACGGGAGAGGAGAGGAGCAGAGTGGAAGCGGCGAGAGAGAGAGAGAGAGAGAGAGAAGCCGCGAGCCGGTGACCTCGACTAGAGGGCGAGAGAGCGGCCAGCAGCACAGCCAGCCAGAGAGAGCGCAGACACACGGTCGATAGAACCGCGTCGCCTCACACACAACGCCGCGCGTGCCGGGACCCAAGCAACACCACATTATGCAAATGAGATATTCCACCGAACAACAACGGCTTGTCAGCACACCAACAATGCGCAACCCAATACACTTCAATTTATCGAAAAGCACATGAGAGATCATTCATACAGGATAGATTATACAACGTGAGAACATAGCCAACCGAGTGAGCAGTTGAAAGAGAATGTGAGTGATAGTGATAAGGTGGTAATTGATGCTGGCGCTATCAGCGTATCAATCAGTCGAGCATCACGCATCCATCGTCGTCCACTCTCTGCTCCTCGGCGGCGGCGGCGGCGGCGGCAGGCGCCTGCAACACAGACCGTCTCTCCTCTATCTCTCTCTCTCTCTCTCTCTCTCTCTCTCTCTCTCTCTCTCTCTCTCTCTCTCTCCTCTCCTCTCCTCTCCTCTCCTCTCCTCTCCTCTTTTCCCTCCCTCCCACCTCCTCCTCGTCACTGTCCTCCACCATGATCACCGCCTCCGGATCCGCCGGCGCATACGGACATCCCAGGAACCTGCACCAGCACATTGATCGTCACCCCCGCCGTACTCACTGGTCGGCGATGCGGGCGGCCTCTCGAATGCCGCTGAGCCATGCGCCGTGGACGGAGGAGGGGTAGTTCCTGCACGTGTGCTCGCCGGCAAAGAACAGGCGCGGCTTCGCGTCGTCCACCGACACCGGAGAGGCCAGGTCGTCGTACATCTCGGCTGCAAGCACACACTCGTCCCTTGCAAGGCAACGCTCGTCACTCGCACCTCGCACCCCTCCCGTATCCTCTCCCCTCCATCTCACCCTTGGCCTCCTTGCCCACGTACGAGTAGCATCCGCCGGCGAACACATCCGTGTGCCACTTGGTGCACATCGTGTACCGCGGCTGCAACACAAACCGTACGACAGGAAAGCAGATAACAACAATTGACATAACTACTCTTGAAGATATTGATTGATACCTCCTTGGGCATGTTGCCAGCTCCGAAGATGTCGCGCAGCTTGCCCATCGCCTTGCTCGACATCTCATTCGGGTCGACGTTCGGCCTAGACGACTCGCCCGCCAGAAGACCCATCTGAATGCGGTGACGTCATCCTCTGCCTCTCTCTCTCCCTCTCCCCCCCCTCTCTCTTCTCCCCTCCATGTACTCACAATGATCGGCCTGTCCGGGTAGGTCATGAACATGTACATCTCACCCCGCGATGCCCTGCAAACACAGCACATGAAGAAGAGGGAATAGAGCGAGAGAGAGACAGAGACAGAGAGAAATAGAGACTGACTCTGTGGGATTAAGGCATCCGAAGAACCACTCGTCCGTTTGCCAGAAGATGCGCTCAAACACCATGACGATCTGAAACACAATCCACTCTATATACATTCCAGTATCCCATACCTTGTTGAGGCTGCCGAATCCGAGTTTCTCAATCGCATCCTTCTTCTTCTCGGGAAGAGGCGGTGTGAACGAGATAGAACCCTCCGCTCCTTCCGGCCTGCAACAGTCACACATCACACTCCCTCCCCCTCCCGCTCCAGTGTACCTCTTGAGCACTCCGAGGGGCACAGTGCACACGACCGCGTCCGCCTCCAGCGTCTTCCACACGTCCTTGACCGTGTCGTGCACTCGCACCGACGCGCCTGCAAGACCACTCATGTCTTCCCTCCCTCTCCCTCTCTCTCTCTCTCTCTCTCTCTCTCTCTCTCTCTCTCTCTCTCTCCACCGACCCTTTTCGGTGACGTCAATGCTCTGCACCACGTGGGAGAAGAGCACGTGTTCCTTGGGCAGCATCGAGCAGATGAGGGTCATGTAGCCCTCCTTGACAGTGTAGTGGCTGCCCGTGCACTCGCTAGAGTCGTCCTGGTCCCAGTCCGCACAGCTCAGCTCCTGCAAGACAGGCAATGGGGAGAAAGGGAGATAATATCCCACTTTGAGGGGAGCTCCAGTGGCAAACTCTAGATTGGCATAGTGGAAGTCGAGCAGGCGGCGATCCGCCACGTTCATAAACACTTGGCTGCAATGCACAGATTCCCTCCTCCCACTCTCCCTACGCCCACCTCGGTTCCATGCTCTTGAGCTGTTTGAGGACGCTGTCGATCTTGGCGGCCCTCTCCGCGGCGGCGTCGTACATGCGAATGGCGTGGTTGAGGTCCCTGCGTATGCACTTGTGCAGGGCGATGCTGGCCAGGTCGTCGCCCGCGCCCTCGCCTGCCGCCCTTCGTCCACGCAGCTGCTGCAGCTCGCCCGCCAACTGCTCCGCCGCCTGCTTGTACAGCAACATCTAAACACACTTACTATACATACTAAGTAACTCATTATTTACTTATAATCTATACAATGTACATACTTTTCGCCACGAAAGTCAACCTACATCGGTGTGTATCTGATCGAGACTGTCTGTGACGTGCGAGTAGCGCTTCCAGAAGCGCAGTCGCTTCTGCTGCATCTTCAGCTCGTTCATGCTGCAACAGACAGTGTCGCCGTCTCTCCCCCCACTCCTCACTTGGAGATTCCATCGTAGACTTGCTGCAGGCTCAGCTTCTCTCCGTTGATCTCCCGCACTCCCATCGTGTGTGCAATGTACGCCGCCGTGTCGCCAATCTTCCTGCAACGCACATAAACAGTTAGCCCGGTTGATTCAAATACAGTCACTACTGCTCTCAACCGACCTGAACGCCTCCTCGATCATGTGGTCCCTCTTCTCGGAGATGCCGCGGCCGGCCGTGTCGAACACCCGGCAGCCCTCGCTCATGCGCATCAGATGGCACTGCTGCTGGCGGGCCAGCACAGTCATCGGGTTGCCCTCTGACACGACAGCCATGCTCCCCTCCCTCCCTCCCCCTCCCCCTCCCTCACCCACCCACGCCCATCACCACCATGGCCCCGAGGTCGGCGGTGCGCTGGTGCTTCTCCTTGGCAGACAGGTTCGAGCCGTCCGCGCCCACTATGTACGAGTGCATCCGGCCGCCCAGACGCTTCTGAACAAGTCAATGGAGGAGAAGCCAGAGATGGGAGTACGTGGAAGACGCGTACGCACCCTTCCCTCGAGCATGGTGACTCGGAATCCGAACTTGAGCAGCTGCTTGGCCGTCGCCACCCCGGACGCCCCGCCGCCAATCACTATCACGTGCGGAGAACTCTTTTTCGGAACATGCTCTGCAAAGACATGATCTATGATCCATGTTCACTATTCAACTGCTCACTCGAAAACGCGTGGTAGTTGCCAAAGTTGATGTATCCGTATCGATTGAGGAAGGCGTGGATGCGACGAACCAGCTCTGTGTCACCTGCACAAATCGATACCTATTCATATGTCACTGCCGCGATCAACATATGAATCGATCATTAATCCATACAACTCTACTCACTGTTGTATGGCGGGACTAGATCGAGCAGGATGATGTCAGTCGTCAACTCCACGTTCGGCTCCATCAACCACATTTGTAGCTGAACGAGGTTCATGGATAACTCACACTCTCACACATAAAACATGAATAACACGTCAATACAGTGTATTTCGCAATCTGCACACCGTCTTGTTCCTGATGTAGAGGAAGAGTATCCTGGTGGCTCCGTTGGCCGCTTCCGGGAAGGCGGCCAGCTCAGCGGCAGTCAGCCTGTCCGGGGGCAGCCTGCTGTGCATCGCGGCAGCTCGCAGGGCTGTGGGTTGATCAGGTTGGAAGAGGGGGAGGAGAAGGACCTACCGATGTCGTCGTCCTCCCATCTGAATACCTCGGGGATTCCGTGCAGCAGCAGGTCGCGCACCTTCTCCTTGTCTATTTTCTCTGGCAGCACCCCTGCCTCTTCCACTACACCGTGACTCATCACTGCAACTCCTCCATCACATCAGCAGACTCAATTAACAAACAGGTATCTCAAGCAGCGACATAGACGCTTCTATTTGGCAATAATCTCGAAATTCAACGTAAACACTTTATAATTCGGCGCGTAAACATCTCTCGAATACTTGAATGATGGAAAAATCAACAATTTACCAATAAGAACCAGGCGGTATCATCCACCGACCCCAACAGAACAGACGTGAGACAGAAGGCGATGACTAATCAGCAGCAGCACATACTCCTCTCCTTCTCCTCCCTACATGAAGTCGTCGTAGTCGTCGTGGCGTCCCCCGCTGCCTCCATAGTCGTCGAACATGTCTCCCGCCTTGCCGCCGCTGCTCTTGATCGTCGGCTTGCCCTTCTTGCCCTTGGCTCCGGGGGCGGCCTTCTTCGTCTTCTCCGCCTCCACCTTCTTCTCGTCTGCCATCTGCTTCAGCAGGTTGCTCATCTTGCGGATGTCGGCCGCGTCCAGGGGCGCCGCCAGCTGCACCATCACCTGCAATCCAATCAGTGAGGCGCGCGAGTGGATCGAGTGGGCGTACCTTGTTGAGCATGTCTCCGTAGTGAGCGGCCTGGTGGCGGGTGGCGAGGAAGCGCCCCACCTTCTCTCCCCACTGCTCGAACTCGTCCTTCGAGAGGATGCGGTCGTATCCAACCTCCTCGTCCTCTCCTCCAAACAGATCGCGGGCGAACGCCATGTCAGAGCGCTGCAAACACAACATTACTTTAGCACAGTCATTCCTCTGCTATACCTTTTGCAGCTCCTCCCTCTCCTTGGGAGTGAGTTCTCTTCCGAGGTCCTCCATGTTGAATGCGCTCTTCTCGTTGCCGGCCTTCCACTTAGGCTTGGGCTTGGCCGCGTGTCCCTTTTCGACGGGGATGAATCCGGGCACAAAGTCCTCCACCTTCTCCTCAACCGGAGGAGGCGCAACGTCCTCAACCTCGAAATCGTCGTCGTCTGAAAAACACAGTCAGTCAATCAAAATGTACACAAACAAATAACTAAACTCACCCCAGTTGTCTCCCATGTTGACTAATTGATTAGTACCTGGAAATGATATTCAATAACGAAAATGAAAAGAAGATAGCACAACACGAGAGAAAGATATTGAAACGGATATCGCTACCGTTCTGACATTGAAAACAAAAATATCACGCATAAATTATTATATATTTATTTAATAGTTATACAAATGAGCCGAGTACAAATGGAACAACATCACACTACGCACTAACATCCTAAAAAGTAAAACACAGTAAGCAAAATTCAATGAGTCGCAGACCACATCTCGCTATCTACACTCCTAAATAAATAAGAAACACTGATAACCTGTCATTTAAGCAAACACCCCTACAAATGAATGGAGAACAACACCGGCTTCCATGACTAATCAAGCAGACACAATGGCGAGGTATGTATCTGCTCCGACCCACAGTTAAGCACTCGCACCCATTCATCCCTCCTCCGAGTTCCCCTCTCCCCTCCCCTCACTGTCCGAACCCGAACGGGTCGTCCCTGTGTGTGTCGAGGAAGAGAGGCGGGAGCGGCGCGGCGGGACGATCGCCACTGCTGCAAAGCATACGCATGCGTCACCCACTCCACACTCACCCCTGTGTCGGGCTGCCGAACACGTTCGGACGTCCAGTCGGCGTTCCGAACGGCTCCATGCGGGACGAGGTCTCTCCGAACGAGGGGTAGTACGAGTGTGGCTGGCCAGAGCCAGACTGCGACGCCGAGGCCATGGCAGGGGCGAGAGGCGGCTCGCGGATCGGGGACGACACAGAAGACGGCCTGCAAAACACATATTCTGTAGGAAAATTTTTCTGTTGCACTTTCTGTAGAAAGATTTTTTTCTGTTGCAACTTTTTTGCGTGCATTTCACTTATAAGCGAATAGTGAGACGAAGCACATGCTCTTCACAAGCACGACATTTAGACTCACAAGCAATACGCATAGATTTGGTCAATTACATCTTTAGTTGAAACAGCTCTCTGAAAGAAATAACTAGTAACAGCAAAAAGGAGCAACTCACTTCCTAGGAGAAAGGATGGGGGAGAGTGGCTGGGCGGGTGCGGCGAAGGGTCCGGAGAGGGGGGCGCTGCGGCTGCCGGCGGATGCGAGGGGCGGGGTGACCGAGGCGGCATGGGCAGCCGCCGCCTTGCGCAGCGCCTCGCCTCCCTTGTCGAAGCAGGCGCGCACCAGCTGGTGCAGCAGCGAGTGCAGCATGTACTCCAGCGCCAAAGCGCCCACCCCCGCATACAACGCCCACACGCCCTCCTTGCGCACGATAGAGCGCAGACAGTCGAAGAAGCCGTCATACTTGACAGTGATCGACACCGCCGACAGACCCGTATCCAGGTTGTCGATCAGAGTGCGGGTGCCTCAAACAACAGGAATGAAATACACGTTTGAAATATGTGTGCATACCCTGTATGTACAAGCGATGGACGACCGTCTCCATTGGGAAGACGATGAAGTCGGCGATCACGTACGAGGTCATCTGCGCGAAGATCTGCGGCAGGAACTGGTGGAACTTGGTGCGCTCCGCTTCCGGTTTCCGGTTCTCAAATATTTTACCATGCAACACATGTTTATATGACTTAAAATGAACTAACCACGTAACGCTTGGCCATCTGGAAGAACTGATGGTAGAGTGCCGCCTGGATCACGTAGTGTGATGTCCTACAGAAAAAAAAGAAAAGCATAAAATACAGAACTAATGAAATTTTAAGAACGCTAACCTGAAAATGACGGTAGGCACGGCCAGGTGGAGAACAGAAAAGCGGCGAGATGCGTCACGGGCACCAAACACAGCGAACCTACAACACGACGACGTTATCAAGAATCGAGACCAGAAAGATCAAACCTCTCACCTCATCCTGTCAACTCCCTTGACCAGCACCTCCATAACACGGTTGTCATCCTCGCCCAATCCTGACGCACTCTGAAAGTATAAGAAAAATACACATCAAAATAATTATATGAAAACTACTCACCCTTACAGTCTCGATGAAACCGGAGATGAAGAAGGGAGTCATGGTGAAGACGGTGGCAGCCTTGAGCAGAACGTGCTTCCAGAAGCGAGTCTGGCTACCCTCAGGAACATAGCTCCTGGAAAAAAGTTATGAATGAAATGAAAACATACGAAATGAAATATGCACACCTTGGCAGTCCGAAGAGGTCCGAGATGACGATCTCGGTGACAGTGGTGAGACCGTAGAGCATACCCGAGCCGATCGAGCCCTTCCAGAAGGTGAGAATGCCCTGAACATGCTTCATTGTCAACGCGTAAACTTCCGGAGACGTTAAAACTGTAATTGCATCACCAATCGCCAACCTCTCGGGAGATCATGTTGAATGCCACCGGGGCGAGTGTGAATGGAGTCAAGTGGAGTGACCTGAATCAGTTACTATGTTAATCACTCCGAAATATCGATCATATACCTTGCGTGCTGGTGTACTTGACATTGCCGTCGGAGGACTGTGCAGGGGTGGACGATGGCGAGCTTGGTGACGAGACTGAATGGTTTATCAAAATTAAAATATAAATGATTGAACCAGACAGATACTCACTCTGCGATTCCGAGGAAGGCGCCGGCGAGTGGATCGTCGTTGGCTGAGGGGACGGGGAGCGGAGGAGACGCCCTGCTCGTTGAGGGAGGAGGCAATGGGTCTGACCACGGTGAATGCTGACCAACGCCCGATCCATTCATCCCATCCCTCTCGCCTAAACATGCTTATTGTACTCATTCATAACTATTCACAATATTGCATACTTCTAACCAATAACAGGAAGAAAGAAGTACTTACCGAACTCCGATGGCGCAAAACGCGATTCGCCATCGTCCGGTGCGCCTTGTATGTTGTAGGCACCCCGTTTCTGAATAAACGGCATCTCGCTGAAAACATGCACATACTACAACATGAAACATTATGACGAAACAACAACAAATAAGGAATGAAATAAAATTTCTTGAAATTCGAACCATGAACTGATTCGATCGTACGGTAACTGTGATTAGAGCAGAGAAATACCAGTAAATAAATAAAATTTCTCAATTTCCTGACATAATTGTGTATTTCTATAACATTTTGTGATATGTAGAGTCCATTGTAATGTCAAATACAATACTTCCATCTAAAATGTTGTACTTTTTATTGAATATGCGGATTAAGCGATAGAATTTTTGACACACTAATTTGCGCGCGCGCTAGTTGCGAATCAGACGACAGAGTACATGTGTCATAGACGCAGAGCAACCATATGACGCGACCGTTTTTCCTAGTTTGTTGATATACCATATCGTTTTTATCCGAAATCGTTGTATCGTGATACCGCTTATCACCCTCTTCCTAATCATAACGTTCTTCGCATCCAATGTGCATCATGATCTCGTCGGCTGTGCAGCAAATTGTCGCCTCCTTCCCTACCTCACCGATTACCAATCATCACCACGCCATATTGTGTTGTTCTAGTTCACTTTTAGTTATACTATTCATCTCATACAGCTCGGCTCCTTCCTCGCCGGGATGCCGCAGAGCGTCGCCGACCGCCTCATATACGCAGCATTCCTGCTGTTTGGGGTCACCTCCCTCCTCCCTTACAACATGTTCATGAATGCGCACACGGTAATTGTATGATTCCATTGTGGGAATGATTTCAACAATTTACAGTATTTCAACTTCAAACTTCGAAATACGACTGCGGACAGCAACTCGTCCCTCGTGGATGACGTGAGGGATGAGGGACACCACGAGGCGACGCTACTGCAGGTGCGAGAGATTACTTGGAACTGCTTAGTTACTTGTTACTTTCAGACACAGTTCGAGGCGTACGTTGTCCTGGCGTGTGGAGTGAGCTGCATCATTGGTAGCATGCTGAACCTGCTCTTCGCAGCCAAGTGATTAATCCTCATATTTTTGTCAGTCTCTGTAAACCAGTCCCGAAATGCGAAACAACGCATTTCAACATGGTTACTACTTACCATCTAACCACTTTCGATTTGCTTTGGATTCTGATGTTCTGAAGAGATTGACCGCGATATATATATATATATATATATATATCTTCTTTTTTTTACTTTTTACCATGACAGGATCTCTAACACTGCGCGGGTGCTGGCTGGGCACTTCATCGTAGTCGCCTCCCTGCTTCCCACCGTCTGGTATACCTACGTCGACACGGACGGCGGTGAGTGCCTCGTTGACTTCTCAACGGACTTGTGTTGCTTGTAGACCAGGAGTGGTTCTTCTGGTTGTCGCAGGGACTGGCGGCTTTGTCGACACTCGGTTCGATGGGACTCATCGGAGGAGGCGTATTCGGGCTCGCTGCCACATTCCCTGCATTCACCGTGAGTATCATACCCTTATACATTTAGTTCGATCACTCCGGGTTTGCATGATTCTCCCGCCGATTACTGTTCTATTATGCGTGCACGATGCCTTTCATCCCTTGTTAAGATGCGTTCTTTGATGCTTGGTCAGTCAATGGCGGGTGTTCTATCCGTCGCCCTCTCTCTTCTCTGTCAGATGGGCACTTCTGATGCCGTCGCCAATGGACGGTTCGTTAGAAAGTAATGATGTGTATAGCATAGCGTATTTCAGCGTGTTCTTCTGCCTTGCGATAGGCTGGACGATGGCTTCTATCGTGTTGTTCACGGTAGTCGCAAGGTCACAGTACGCCAAGGATGTCAAGCTCATCAAGTGAGTTCATGAGTTGCACATATATATTTCATCGACTGCTGAAATCTTGGTTATCGATTATCGTCCTAGACAGGCTCTTTCTGAATATGTTTTATGTGTGATTGCAGTTCTGCCGGCTACTCTGCCCTGAATGAGGAGGAGGATGGAGAGGATCGCATGCGGCAGATCGAAGACAGTACATATCCGGCAGTCTCTCGCGAGAACCCATTCGAGGAGACTGAAGGCCAGCAGAGGACCGGGATGAGTGCGTGGGCGGAGGTGTTCCGTCAGGCGGCCAGCCCGCTCGTGTCTGCCAGCCTGGTGCTCATCATCACACTGACCGTGTTCCCCGGAGTGGCCGCCCTCGTCAAGACCACCTCCCGCAACGAGACGTGGAAGGGTGGGTGGATGATGGGAGTGGGGGTGTAGACGGTTCTCGTTCAGCCTATTTCACCGCCGTGTGCTGCTTCGTTGTGTTCAACTGCGGCGACGCACTGGGCAGGCTTCTCGCCAGCACTGTGGAGATGGTGGGTGTGGGGTGTGCTCTCCTGTCCAGCACAACTAGACAGGACTCCTGTCTAGTTGTGCTGGTTGCAGTCGCCGGGCGGTCTGCTGCGCGCGTGTCTCTCGCGAGCCGCCCTCATCCCTCTCCTCATGCTCTGCCACGTGCCGTCCAGGAAGATTCTTCCCACAATGCTGTAAGTCTCCTTTCTTTCTCTTTTTTTCCTGATAGCCCATAACAACGCTATGTCGAAGACGAAGTGATCACTTCGCGTTTCAATTGTGTTCGTATCGTGACGCTAACCGTGTTTCAGTCCGTGGGACGGTGCGTTCGCGATGGTGATGCTTGTGCTGGCAGTGTCGAACGGCTTCTGCATCACGGTGTCGGCGACGAAGGCGACTCGGGGAGTGGAGGCGAGTCTGCGCGAGTCTGCTGGCTCGCTCTTCAACCTCACCGCGCAGCTCGCAGCACTCCTCGGATCCGCACTCGGAGTCGGCATGATCATGCTACTCTAACTCTAGGATTATTCTATACAGTAAACTCACCACTATTGTTGTCGTAATTCAATTCACAATATTCGCCTTTCAACTCGTGTGATCGCTATTCGATATTGTACATTTTATTGACTGACTGACTGATTTCATTTGAGCCATAGGTGCCGCTGTCGTTTTTTTTATGATGGGAATTTGATACGTGGTAGTATTGCGTACTTGTATGGTTATGGTTATGTATCGACATAATAGACGGGGTCTCACCCCAATTCGGTATAAAGACAATGACGTCATTGATATTGTTGTTATGACGTGTTGGGATGACTCGTTTGTATGCGATGCGCCGTTGTGCTTACCTGCCCCTCTGTTCTCTGTCCCCCTCCCTCCCCTCCCTCGCACTGTGCGGTGTTGCAGTCGCTTAGGTGCTCCCCGTCGTCTCCCCGTTGGATGCGCTACAGTCTGCTGCGCGGCACCGACGAGGAATCGAGGGGTCTGCTCGACCACGACCACATGTCAGAGGAGGTACGTCATCTATCATCTATGCATCACCCTCCGTGTTTGCATTGCCATGCCCTTTATGGTAATGTGTGTTTGCGCGTCGCTGTGCGTTGTGCCTGCGTGTTTTGTCTCACCTCCCCCACCCCCTCGCCGCCAAGGCCCCCTCCCGGTATTATCTCGAATTATCTCATAAGGCTCTTATCTGGGAGTGAGCGCCGGCTGACATTGCACATATTCATACAATCAGTCTATCCGCCGGCCACTCACTCTCCGCGTCACTCTAGTGCCACTACTCCCCCCGCCTATCGATTGTTGCCGGCATCTATTCCGGGAGATCTAGCGACTCGATTGTATTGGTAGTGAGAGGGAGTGAGTGAGTGAGCTGTTGGACTGTTGCGTGTCTGTATTCGGCAGAGTGTCACCCCGCCGCCGCCGCTGCACACACAAAGTGGAGAGACAACACACAGCTGGAAGATATTGATCGCAGCCATTCGCTGTCTCCTGTCTGTACACCAACCACGAAACAAGCAACTAGTGTGTTCGAAGAAAACGCTATTCGCGCAAGAACAGAGGATTATTTATTACGAATAGCAACCGTCTGCCTGTTGACGTCAGCTCTATATTCGTCTGCGTGATTCGTGTTTCGCAATCGCGGTGTCGATTGATGGTGCGGATGGTATTGTGCGTATTGCATGAGTGCAGTGTATGAGATGCGTTCTATGGGTGGAGGAGGGGGAGCGGCAGGCAGAGTGCCCATACCCATCGACGATGATGTCAGCACCACTGACACGACTAGAAGCGAGGTGTGCAAGGGTTATCGATTGATTGCACCTGTGATGTTGTTGCAGATCGTGATTGACGGCTCGCAGGACGACGTCTACCTTCTGCCGACTGTCTCGCGAAGGCAGGGCACCTGGAGCATGTCGCGGTGAGAGAGCATTACATTTATTATGATGTCATTTATGTATTTCTCTACAAGGATGCGCCGCAAAGTCGTGAGGGGTTTCAGTAGAGTACTAGATGTTTCGGTTCAGACAACCAGGTCAGAAAAATGCACGACTAATACGATGACGGTGTGTGTTCCATCGGCTGAAAACATGTCCATCGAGATATTTCATTGTGTATGGCTGAGTGGTTATGGATATTGGGTGCG
Source organism: Rhabditoides inermis (assembly GCA_963966185.1). Taxonomy (NCBI): domain Eukaryota; kingdom Metazoa; phylum Nematoda; class Chromadorea; order Rhabditida; family Rhabditidae; genus Rhabditoides; species Rhabditoides inermis. The sequence goes on along the minus strand of CAWZYM010000020.1, from coordinate 1,461,507 downwards.
TGCGCGTGAGAGGGGACGGGGGTACTGTTTGGAGAGTGAGTGGAGAGCGATTGCCCGCAGGGAGAGAGAGGGGGGGGGACGAGACGCATTCTCTCTCCTCTTCCACTCCGTTCACCACAACCACTTGTATCGATTCAGTAAACTGTGATTCGTCTGTGTTGTGCGCTTTTGGAAGTGCGAATTCTCAATTCGTATTCGTATTATGTATTATATGACTGCATTTTGCTGCTATGATATTAGTATTAGAGTGTGTTAGGAATGCAAAGTTTGTGTTTACTAGGTCAGATAGGTGACCGAAATGCTTTTCGTCGTAGGTACCCTATTCTCCTAAAGTGTTCAGGAATGCGTTTTGTGTATAGGTTAAGCATAGGTTGGACACTCGCTTCGGTCTTTCTTTATTACCATGGTGACACAACTAGAATAGAAGAGAGTGAGGAATCGCCGCTGCTTCGATTGTTGGCATGATTCTGCTTTGTCGATTCACTCTCCGCTTTCCCTCCACCAATGAAATTGGCATTTCGAAACGGTAGACTGTGATTGTGCAGCCGGAATGTAGGCTTTTCCGTCAATGTTTATTGGGAATGCGAGGGTGACTCGCCCTTTTTGGTAATCTGTCATGTGGATAGTCGATTGCTTTCACTTCATGCTTCATCGCATTGTATTGCTTCAGTCAGTGGTGGCTGGCGCGAGATGAGTGATTGTGTTGCGATGAGTATGATGGATTGGCTGGATGCGCGATTTATGGTCGCCAGCCCTCCGGTGGGCGCATTTTTCGCGCACACTCCCATTATGCGAGAGAGAGAGAGAGAGAGAGAGAGAGAGAGAAGGCAGCTCCCCGATCCACCTGCGACCTTTCCCTTCTGCCCGCTACCTACTCACGATTTTCACACACTGACTGTCCACCTGGGTAGAGTAGCATCGATTGCGCCATTTTGGCAAAGCGATTCAATCACGTGTTTGCTGGTTTCCGAAATTTCTCACTATTATCATTTAAGTGTGATTCGTTTGATATGGTATTATCACTGGTTCATGTGTGATATCTTGCATGACGCGTGTTGTGTGAGGCATGAATCATGGTCAGCTGATAGCGGTATGTGATGTGTGAATCGATGGGTATGCAGTGAGGATATGATGGTATTGTGGATGGGAAATGTAGGTCGGGGGCCGGCGGACTGAGAGCGCCCCTTTGCCCCCGCGGGTCCGTCACGCTTATCCGACCCTCGTATCTCACACCCACTCCTCCTCTCACCCGCCAGCACTGTTTAGTTTTGATTTGACCGCCGATTGACGCGAGGGGAGTTTATTCTGCGGTCTGAGTGAGTATTGTTTTGATCTCTCTAGCCGAGCAGTGTTGCAATGTGATCTCTAGTGTTTTTGTGTTCTGCGAGTAGTTGTCGACTTTGATTCGATTGCATTGCGTGATCGGTTTTCGGGTTTCGTGATTCGCCAGCGGGCTATGCATGCGTCATGGCGTGATCCGGCCGGCTCCTCCCCTCTCTCTCCTCTCTATTCTACTCGACTACTCGTTTGTTGTGCTGCGTATCGATTGGTTGCTACTCGCGATCCGTGCTCCGCGTGTCGTCACTCTTCGAGACTAGCTGTTGCCAGAAGCGGTCGCATGTCTGTGTGACTAGTGAGTGATGGACGGAATCAGCGTGCGCTCGTGTCGCGCGGGCACGTCGTCGACCCTGGCCAGTGGCATCCGACCGCCGGCCGGAAGGAACCCGTGGTGGTGGAGGATGTAAGGGGGAGGGAGGACATGGAAGGAGAAGGAGGAGGAGGAGGAGGAGGAGGAGAAGGAGGACGAGTGTGTGTTGCAGATGCTGCTGGTCGTTGATGTCGCGTCGTCGTGTGTTGCACTCCCGCACTGTCCGCCTGGGAGTCAGCCCCCCTCCCGGCACATACGTATCCAATGCCGTGTCCAACACCAAGTATAACATATTCTCTTTCGTCCCGTTGGTGAGTCGTTTACTATTTTAATTGAGTTCGAGTTCAATAAGAATAAAATGTACTATGATTGTTGCAGGTGTTGTTCCAACAGTTTAAGTTCTTTCTCAACCTCTACTTTCTTCTCATGGCCTGCTCGCAGTTCATCCCCGCCATCCAGATCGGAGCGCCTATCACATATTGGGGACCGCTGGTCAGTCTCATTATTGATTGATTAATTGATTGATTGATTGATTTATTTATTGATTGATAGATTGATTTGATATCGTTTTCACTTGCACATCTCCCTCTCACTGTGTAGTTATGTTTTATCATATGTTTTATTGCATATCATATCATAGCCTTTCGTCATTGTTTGTTGTTGTAGGGTTTTGTGTTGACGATCACTCTGATCCGCGAGGCTCTCGATGACTTTGTCCGCTTTATTCGCGACAAGGAGCTCAACAACGAGCGCTACGAGCGACTCACCCGCGACGGACGCAGGGAGGAGATCCGCGCCAGGTGGGCGGGGCTTGTGGGGCGGGGCTTATCGGTTTGGATTGCAGTGACATTTGCGTGGGCGATGTGATCATCATCAACAAGGACAAGCGCGTGCCGGCCGATGTGGTGCTGTTGAGAACGACGGAGAAGGTGAGGAGAATCTCTCTCTCTCTCTCTCTCTCTCTCTCTCTCTCTCTCGCTCTCTCTCTCTCTCCCTCTCTCCCTCCATCACCCTCCTCCCCTTGCAGGCGGGCGCGTGTTTCATCCGCACGGATCAGCTGGACGGAGAGACTGACTGGAAGCTGCGCATCGCAGTCCCCATCACACAGCACCTGGCCGACGAGGCTGACATGATGCACCTCAACTGCGAGGTGTACGCCGAGAAGCCGCAGAAGGACATCCACGCATTCGTCGGCACATTCAAGGTAGGTTGTTGTTGTTAGTATTTTGTTTACCGGTGTGGTGTTGTCAGGTGTACAACGACGGTGACTCGACGGACGGCTCTCTGAACGTGGAGAATGTGCTGTGGGCGAACACTGTGCTCGCGTCGGGAACGGCTGCCGGTGAGTGAGGGGAGAGAGGGGGGGAGAGAGAGAGAGAAAGAGAGAGAGACACGGAGAGAGTACCTTTTGCAGGCCTGGTGGTGTACACTGGCCGCGAGACTCGCTCCGTCATGAACACCACTCTCCCCGAAAGCAAGGTCGGACTGCTCGATCTGGAGGTGCGTGATATCGATTTATCGATTGACTATGATTAATTGATTACAGGTGAACAACCTGACCAAGGTTCTGTTCCTGTTTGTGGTTGTTCTGGCTAGCGTGATGGTTGTGATGAAGGGAGTCGACCCCAACTGGTACAGGTGAGTAGAGAGAGAGAGAGAGAGAGAGAGAGAGAGAGAGAGAGAGAGAGAGAGAGAGAGAGAAAGAAAGAGAGAGAGAGAGAGAGAGAGATGTCATGGATCAATGAGTATGTTTGTAGATATCTGATGCGCTTCATCCTGCTCTTCTCGTACATCATCCCCATCTCGCTGCGAGTCAATCTCGACATGGCCAAGCTGTTCTACGCGTGGCAGATTGGCAGGGACAAGCAGATACCCGAGACGGTGAGTGAACGAGAGAGGGAGGGAGATAGACGTTGTGTTGTCTCAGGTGGTTCGTTCTTCGACCATCCCCGAGGAGTTGGGCCGCGTGTCGTATCTGCTGTCAGACAAGACGGGCACACTCACCAAGAACGAGATGCACTTCAAGAAGGTGGGCTACTTGTAACTTTGTGGTATTTCATATCTTGTGATTCTCAAATTATAAATCGGAAAAGGGTGTGATATTGGGAGTCGATAAAAGTAGGAATACAACTACATTTATCTTCCTTTTGTGTCATTGCGTGGCTTTGCAGATCCACCTGGGCACAGTGGCGTTCTCGGCCGACTCATTCGAGGAGGTTGCACAGCACGTGGCCAGTGCGTACGCAGGCAGACTCGCCAGACACTCGTTCTCTGCCAAGCTGCGGGTGAGAGGGAGAGAGAAGAGAGAGAGAGAGAGATTGGAAGTACTAACAAGTTGTGTTGCAGACTGCTGTGGAGGCGATCGCTCTATGCCACAACGTGACGCCGATCGTGGAGAATGGGGAGAGTTCGTACCAGGCTGCGAGTCCGGACGAGGTGGCTCTGGTCAAGTGGACCGAGCAGGTCGGAGTGCGCCTCATCCACAGGGATCTACACTCGATGAGGGTCAGTGTCTGGGTGGTTATATTCATCTCTGGATATAACTGTATTCGTGTCCTTTCCAGGTCCGGCTGGACGGGGGCGAGGAGCGCGCCTTCTCCATCCTCCACTGCTTCCCCTTCACCTCGGAGACGAAGCGAATGGGCATCGTCGTGCGCGATGAGACCACCGACGAGGTGCGTGCAGTGATTTCCCCTTCCACTTGTGATTGAACGTGTTTCCAATCTTTTTGTTTAGGTGTCTCTGCTGATGAAGGGTGCGGACACAGTCATGTCTGGTATGGTGCAGTACAACGACTGGCTCGACGAGGAGTGCAGCAACATGGCCAGAGAGGGTTAGTCGTTGATTATTGATTATTGATTATTGATTTTTTTGATATTTGGTTTCTTGGCTGCATTATTGAATGATTCACACTCGATCTTTGCGCGGTGGCCGGGCGCGATCTTTCCTTTTCCGCTCCTATCCCAATCTTGCGCGATCGCTCACAGCGCGTCTGTGGTGTAATGGTCAGCATGGATGCCTTCCAAGCATTCGACGGGGGTTCGATTCCCCCCAGACGCAGAAGTTTTTGCCGGGTGCGTAAACTTGTTGTAATGAGGAAAATATACTTGATGTCAGTTTTGCTAACGTTGTTTACATGTTTATGTATATTTTGCAGGTCTGCGCACGCTAGTGGTGGCAAAAAAGTCGCTGTCTCCGGCCGAGCTGGACGCTTTCGATCGGGCATACCACCAGGCCAAGATGACGGTTACGGACAGGACGGAGAACATGCAGAGTGTGGTGAACAGGATGCTCGAGAAAGACCTTCAGCTGCTATGCCTCACCGGAGTCGAGGACAGACTACAGGTAAGGAGTAGGATTGGGGCATGGAAGGGCAAGAGAGCTAGTCGTACGGATCAGCGATTGATAATTGCCGATGTGAGTGTGTGTGTTGTTCAGGACCAGGTGACGACGTCTCTGGAGCTGCTGCGCAACGCGGGTATCAAAGTGTGGATGCTGACTGGAGACAAGCTGGAGGTGGGTGTAGTGGTTGAGATTCTATCAAAACATTGTAAACATTGTGTGTTTGCAGACCGCGATCTGCATCGCCAAGTCGTCTGGTCTGTTCAGCAAGGCGGACAATGTGCACGTGTTCGGACAGGTGCAGAACAGGACGGAGGCGCACAATGAACTCAATGCACTGAGGAGGTGAGCAGAGGGGGAGGGGAGAGGGAGTACGCGTGTGTGTATTGCAGGAAGAGCGACGTGGCACTGGTGATGCAGGGATCCGCCCTCAATGTGTGTCTGCAGTACTATGAGGCTGAGGTGAGTGAATTTCTATCTTTCTTCTCTCTCTCTCTCTCTCTCTCTCTCTCTCTCTCTCTCTCTCTCTCTCTTCCCCCTCTCTTATATCACTCCTCTCCCTGTTGCAGGTGGCGGAGCTGGTGTGTTCTTGCGTGGCGGTGGTGTGCTGTCGCTGTTCGCCGGAGCAGAAGGCGCAGATCGTGAACCTGCTGCGCAAGTACCGCGCGCCTCTCCGCGTCGCGGCCATCGGAGACGGCGGCAACGACGTGTCGATGATCCAGGCGGCGCACGCCGGCATCGGCATCGACGCCAACGAGGGCAAGCAGGCGTCGCTCGCCGCGGACTTCTCCATCACACAGTTCTCCCACGTGTGCAGGCTGCTGCTCGTGCATGGAAGGTTCGCGAGAGGGTTGTATTTGTATATCATATGGGTTTGGTTATGCAAATTTGGCATTCCGATGTTAATAAGTCTTTCCTCTCCAGGTTCTGCTACAAGCGTTCGTGCGCGTTGTCGCAGTTTGTGATGCATAGAGGACTCATCATCTCTACCATGCAGGTACGAAGCAAGAGATTTTTTATTTTGCTTTCACCATGTTCCGAGCGTGATTCCATGCGATATGCGATGTGTTGATGATCAAAAATTGTTGCAGGCCATCTTCAGTTGTGTGTTCTACTTTGCCTCCGTGTCCCTCTACCAGGGAGTTCTCATGGTCGCGTGAGTATACAACTTAATTACTAGTTGTGAATGATTCTCATATTCTCATTTCTCATGTTTGCAGGTACTCCACTGCGTACACGATGCTTCCGGTGTTCTCTCTGGTGGTGGACCGGGATGTGACCGCCAGCAACGCGCTCACCTACCCCGAGCTGTACAAGGAACTCGGCAAGGGACGCTCCCTCTCATACAAGACATTCTGCATATGGGTACTCATCTCGCTATACCAGGGTGAGTGTGGCAAATAACGTTATCGATTGACTTTAATTGTGTAGAGTATGACAAATGTGATAATTGATTGATTGTGTTGATGTGCAGGCGCGGTGATCATGTACGGGGCGTTGTTGGTGTTCGACTCCGATTTCATCCACGTCGTGTCCATCTCCTTCACTGCTCTCATCGTCACCGAGCTGATCATGGTGGCCATGACAGTACACACGTGGCACTGGGCAATGCTACTCGCACAGGTGAGAGGGAGAGAGAGAGAGAGAGATAGAGAGATATAGAGAGAGAGGGAGGGAGGGTAGAAGGAAGGTACGAAAGGAAGAGCCTGAACGGATCTTTCTTGCAGGCGCTGTCTCTGGGTCTGTACGCGGCGTCTCTGCTGATCCTGGACGAGTACTTCGACCGCGACTTTGTCACCTCGTGGAAGTTCCTCGCCAAGACCACCATGATCACTGCCATCTCCTGTCTGCCCCTCTACGTCATCAAGTGCCTGCGACGCAGGTTCTCCCCGCCCAGCTATGCCAAGGTAGGTAGGCATACTATCCAGACGAGAGCGGTCAGTACGTTACGGTACGGTATCTTGAAAATCTGTGAAACATTTGTGGTAAGGTGATCAAAATATGTCGTGTTGCAGGTCAACTGAGGCTCGTTCTCTTCTTCTCTCCCGCCAAACCGAGTGTCCCCGCCTTCACTTGTAGATGTGCTATTCGCAGTCCCCTTCCCCCCTTCCCCCTCTCGCCTTGTCCTCTTTCTCTATACGCGGTGCGGCTTTACCCCTCCCCCTCTCCTCTACTCTCGAATGCTATATCTATTCCACCGATGCACAATGTCCGTCTGTCCGCATTGACATCTGTTACACGAATACCGGTCGTCTCCTGTACTATATGTATCCACTCTGCGTGTCTCGCTCGTCTTTTCATTTTGAGGTTTTATTGAAGAAGCAAACTTACTCGAATAAAGAAGTTCTAATATGCGTTGTGTTTCATGTGGGGGAGTGGCACGGTTGTGGTATCCGTTTGTAATATCGAAGTGATGGGATGGAGTATGAAGTTACACTTGTCAGCGTGGGTGTTGCAGTATGCCGGTGAGTGTGACGGTGTCTTGTCTGGCGGTCGCCCTCTCTCCCTCCCTCGCACTCGCTGCCCGTACCGTCTTCAACCAGCCCATCAACATCATCATATTCGCCATGGCGTCAGTTTGTTTTTGTTGTTGTTTGTTGGTGTAATTTCATATTCAGTGCGTTCTTCTGGCTGGTGTCGATCCTGCTCTCATCTGTGGTGTGGCTCGCGCTCTCCTTCCTCTGGCAAACCATGTGGGTGAGTGCATATCGATCGATATCGATTGGTATTGATTACTGTGCTTTAGCCGTGTCTGGTGGTGAGCGTGGTTCTACAAGAGGCGCAGCGAGTGCTGCTTTTCGAAGTGCTCAAGAGGGCGCAGACGTGAGTCTTTCTCCCTCTTTCTCTCTCTCTCTCTCTCTCTCTCTCTCTCTCTCTCTCTGTCTCTCTCTCTCAATCCACCCTCTCGCAGTGGCCTGGCCAAGTTCTCGTGCACGTCTCCCACCCGCCAGCGACTTGCCGCCGTCTGTGGACTAGGTAGTTTCTGATTTCGGAATGCGTACTGAGTGCGTGATGTTGTCACAGGCGCGGGTATGTGTGCGTGTCTGCTGCACTGCATGAACCCGCTGGCTTCCGTGAAGGGCGAGGGTATGCTGGCGGTTCCCCTGCAGTCTTCGCCCGTCGCCCCCTCCCCCCACCTCCCCCTCGTCATCGCCACGGAGGCCGCCCTCCTCTCCCTCTCCCACGTCGCAGCCGCACTCATCTCATTCGACGCCCTGCATCGGTGAGTTGTTGTTTGTTTGTTTGTTTGTTTGTTATTCATGTTTACAGTCGTCCCGCCGCCCGCTGGTGGCTGGGTGTGGCCGTGGCTCTCGCATCGCGGCTCGTGTTTGTGGGAGTGGTGAGTGTAGTGGATGAATCGACTGTCCCATCTCCCCCTCCCCCCATCCCCATTGCATCAACAACTTTCATCCGCCGATGGGGAACACATTTGAACAACATCAGTTTTTGACAACGCCTGATAGAAATAGATGTATGAAAATAATTGAAGTATAAGAATATACAACAAAGGTACATGCATTGTTGCAGAGCGGCCTCAAGTCCCGCGTGCCCCTGGCGTCTCTGTCCATCCAGGCGCTGACTGTCGCTCTCGCACTCGCTCACTCGTACGCACTCTGCGGAGGAAGCATCACCCGAATCCGAAATGGTGGGTGGAAGAGAGAGAAGGGTGTGTGATGTTGACATTCCAGGATTCTCACATGCCGTCAAGTCCCTCCGACATCACGAGTGAACCTCGGTCGTCTTCCCCGGTATTCACACGATGCGGACCATCTATGATCTCTAATTTGCATATCCATTCTGTTTAGGTTTTTGTTGTGTTGTTGTGCTTTCTTTCTGTTTGATGCGAATGAAGACTTTTACAGTACTGATGTTTCACAGATCACAGTACATAAACGCGTACAAGACACATTGAACCTCCGAACAGCACGATTCTCATAAAAAATGGAAAATCAAACGATTGAGAGTTCAACGACCGAAGATTCGTCTTCAATCCACACTCTTTGGTTTTGATTGCTTTTGATTTGTTTGATCGAAAAGAAAAAAGCGAATTGAACCGTGGATTCAGAGGAACGAGATGGCACGCACTTTGTATCGCCCGAACGGATTAGGAGAGCCAAGAGAAGAGGGGAGAGAGAGATGTGTGAGGGTAAAAAGGCAGTCGGGCAAACGTTGGTGTGGGAGGAACGGTAGACGGGATTGGGGCGGGTTTAGCCCGATGAGAGAACAAGTAAGTAACAAGTAAGTCAAGGTGAGTCTGTTCCCTCCTCCTCCGCGTCCACTGCTGCTGTTATTCCCCTGATTCATCCCTGTTGTTCTGATGTTTCGCAATATGTTATAATCTTCACAGCACATTCACTGTTTCAGTGGTGCACAATGGCTGCGTACCTTCTATTTCGCGCCAAACTAGACAGGTGAGACTTCTGAACAGTGATCGAGAGATAACGGGGATAAATCAAGTGTCACATTATGCGAAAATTGATCAAATCCACCTCTCTCTCTCCCCGCGGCCCTTTCCCACTATCATATTTTGACATTTGTGGTGGTGGTGGTTTCGATTCGTGGGTGAGAGCGTTAGAGAGAGAGAGAGAGAGAGAGAGAGAGAGAGAGAGAGAGAAAGCGAGAGAGCGAAAGAGAGTAGAGATAAATGGGATAGTAAATGAAAGTGGAATGAACAGCCACATATGCCCTTCTCTTCCTACCGCCAGACCACACCCCAGGTTTCCCTTTGCGAGAGAGAGAGAGAGAGAGAGAGAGAGAGAGAGAGAGAGAGAGAGCTGATTAATTGCTGATTCATTTATGCGATATGTGTTACACTAGATTTGCGTGACTTGGATGACGTATGTTGTGTTGATTTGAGTGATTGCGCTTCGTCCTCCCCTCCGTTGCTTTTTACGAGTCTTCCCCCCAAATGCTCAATCACAGTAATCCCTTGCGCAGAGAGAGAGAGGGAGAGAGGAAGAGAGAGGGAGATGTTTTTCGCGTGTAGTTTTGCTACTAGTGCTTGGATGCAATCATCTCTCTGCACATATTCTGATTCGATTCCATCCATACCCCGTTCTCTCTGCGCCTCTCTCTACTTGGAGTGTTGTATTGTTCGGTGAAGACTAATTCACTAGGAGAGCTCCAGCCCACTTCTCACATCTTCCTCATTTTCTATCTCCCAATTCAGCTTTCAATCGCATTGTGTGTATTGGTTGGTAGTTGTCTCAAGTGTCCGATGTTGCATGTCTTACTGTATCCCATATCGCATATTCCAGATTTGCCCCGCTGCCTCACCGACCATCACACGTCCACTACAGGTGCCGCGGATCTCTCTCTCTCTCTCTATTCCTCTGTCTCTCTCTGTTTCTCTGTCTCTTTCTGTTTCTCTATGTCTCTCTCTATTTCTCTTTTCCCTCTTTCTCCTTCTCCATCTCTCTCGTCACTTACCTGAGCGCACACCTTCAAGTATAGAGAAAACAACAGTTGTTCACACAAAGTTATTGTTTAATATTGAGTTATTGTCCCGCAGCGTGTTTCTGATTTCCAGTGAATCGTCAGACGATATGTTCTCATGCGCCTGTCTCTCGCCCAAAAAGAAGAACATTAAGGTATGATGACGTTGTTATCACTGGTATCAAAAAGTAAACTATAACCCTTGCAGAAGGATCCGTCGGAGGAAGAGGAGGAAGTGTACGAGCCTGCCAAGAAGACGGCAGTAGACGTGGTCGACCAGCGAACACACGTGAGTAGTGCTGTTATTCCCGTGCGTGAGTTATGGGGGTATCAGCGTCGCTCCATTGTAGGAGTCGGAGGAGGAAGGGAGAGTGAGCCCGCCTCCCTCACCCCGACACAGACTGCCCGGCCACGGAGCCACCACTCTCGTCACCACCACCACTCACGTCGAACCAGCCGAGCTCATCGAGGTGTGACTGGTTCCACTGGTTCCCCCTCTCACGTCCCTCTGCAGATGGAGCGTCGTCGTCAGTCGGAAGACGCCCGTCGCGCGTTCGACGTGGGTGAGATGAGCCGCAAGCTGGTGGAGACAGTGCGCGCGGACAGACAGAGGTGGGTGTGTCGCCTCGCGATGTGTGAGGATTGCTGACAGGTCCCGTCCGCCCGCCTTTCCCCGCATGGAATCCGTGGACTCGGGGGGACTCTACTCACCCACCGACACGCGCACATTCTCACCGCCCCGAGGCGCCACACCCACACAGGTACATAGCCCTATACCTGCAATTATACCACCACGTAGGTGGTCTCTCGGTGGCAGCCGTTTGATTGTTTCACTCTCTCTCTCTCTCTCACTCAGCATCAAACATCGCATGTCGCAGCAGTGCGGCACTAGTCAGTGATTGCCTTGCCCCGTCGCGTATGTTATTCGTTCCCTCTCCTCCTACCGAAAACGGGTGGATGGAGGTTTAAAGTGGCGAATATTGTCGGCTGATTCGCAGCGGGAGTCGGAATGGAGTGGCAAGGTTGGAAGTGAGGAAGGTGTGCCAAGGACGACACCTGTCCGACCAGGAGTCTCCACCTGCCTCTTTCTTCTTACACTCCTCCACTCCTCTACTCCTGCTCCACTCTCTGTTTGCTGGGTGGTCATAGATCGGCGACGTCGATTTCCAGGACTTAGTGACTAATGGGGGAGCGCGTTGGATCGTCATCTCTCTCTCTCTCTCTCTCTCTCTCTCTCTCTCTCTCTCTCTTCCCGCTGGTCACATGCATATGAGTGAGAAGGGAGGACCAGGGTGGCTGGCTTATTTCCTCCGTGAGCGGCTTACGCCCGCCGGGCCTGTCTCCTCCTCTCCTTTCTCCTCCCGTGTTTGTCTCCTTCCATGTCTCCTCCTCTGTAACAACCTGCTCCTGCTCCTGTTCCCTCCCCTTCCCGCTTCCCTATAAGGATTCGATGATTCTTGGTCCTCCTTGTATGGAAGACATGGTAGTTGTTGCTTTTTGCGCTCCCCGCAAACCGGACCGATTCAAATTCGCACGCGTTTTTCCGCGCGGACGGGTGGTTTTTTGGGGGCGACGAATGAGGAAGAGTCGAGGAGGCGGACAGTGCGCGTGGTGAGAGGAGTGGAGAAGAAGAGGGAGGAGGAGGAGGAGGAGGAGGAAGAGCAGTGGCCGCCGCCGCCTCCTTCTTCTTTTCTCTCACAACTACTTGACACCTTTTCATTGTCCTTCTACTCATGTTTTGTCGCGCCTCTTGTCAATTTCTCGTGATTCTAGAGTGTTGAATGATGTTGCCTTGTGCCAAGGCCGGCCTGACCAGAACGAGACAGAGAGGGAGGGAGAGATCGACAGAGAGAGACAGAGAGGGAGAGAGAAGGAGAGAGAGAGAAACGGGATTCCCGCGCCTCTCGCTGTTTGAATTTCACCCCAGTTTGCGTGTTTGTCAACGTGTAACCATGAAGGAACGTTTTGATAGAGGGTATCTCTTCCCCCTCGCCTCTCTTTCTCCCTTCCTCTCTCCCTCTCGCCTCCTCCTCACTTCTTCTCGCACGCACCATTTCCCCATTCCCTTTCTCTCTCTCTCGGTTGCATCTTCATGTTAGGTTTCGTTGGTTTTTGGATGTATCCCGATTGAGTTGAGAGATTGACTTTTGTGACTGAAGCAGTTATCACCTTCTCTCTCTCTCTCACCCTCTGCCGCTCTTTACAGCACGATAGTTTGATAGTGTCATCCCATTTCATAGCCCTTGTCAGTTTCGATAATGTGTTCGATCCTTTCTGCATCGCTTTTTTTTGGCGCCATCATGTGACAAATCAGCTGTTTTTTTCGCAATCTCTTCATCCAGTCTATGCTAATTCGAATTGATTTTGCATATCAGCGCACGTCTTTGTGTCCCAAATAGGGCATAATGATGCGCGGACGATAGCTAGGGAGATCCCTCTCTCTCTCTCTCTCTCTCTCTCTCTCTCTCTCTCTCTCTCCCATCTTACAATCGATAGTGAATTCGGATCGATCGTCTCTCTCTCTCTCCTTGTATGGAAGCCGTCCGATCCATCATCCCACTATCACCCTATCCATTCATCCCCCACTCCCCAACCCCCATATATCCATCCATTATCACTTGATTACTGTCTTCTCCCGTGGCAAAATCTCTCTCTCTCTCTCTCTCTCTCACTCACTCTCACTCTCTCTCTTCTCTCTATTTGACTTTTGACTATGCAGTAATCTGAGTCTAGACCGAGGGACCATCTCTTTTTTCGGCCGTCTTCCCGGTACGTCATCAAAAGTTTTCTTCAGTGCGTGTTTCTTTCTTTGTTTCACGGGAGGGGGGATTGGTAGCCCCTCTCCGGTGCATCACTTTATGGTAGATCAGAGAGTTGGACTGACTGGTAGATCACTCCCTGTATCACTCACTCACACTCACCGCCTTGTTCTGTTTACATAGAGAGCGGTGTACCTCTCTCATCTCTCCCTCCCTCCCATTATTCCAGTCGTGTTTTCGGCTTATGTCCGAGTGACGTTTCTTCATTTCGGTGATTGGAAAATTCTGTTCGTCGGAGGGAGCGTTCGTTTTATTTGTCAACACAATTTGTGTAATGTGTACACACTGTTTCGGTGAGCAGAGGGCAAATTTCAATCTAATTTCCTTTTACGATCGAGAAAAGGGGGGCGCGGAAAGTGGAGGCGAGTGGAAGTATTGCCATTCAGCTTCTCCCCTGCTCCTGCTCCTTCTCCTATTCTCTGATCTGTCACTGTGCATCAATCGCACGTACTTCCGACCAGAAAATCGCATCAATCCGCCGCCCCCAATTATGTTTGTGGTTTTGGTGGTGTGGTTTGCAATTGCAACACTGATCTGATTAGAATGGCAGACTTCTTCCTTCTGTCTGCTCCTTCTCCAGTCCACTCGAATGCTTGCGTCGTTCGGTGTCTTTCACTCCCCGTATGCCTTGATTGTAGCCAAGAGAGAGAGAGAGAGAGAGAGAGAGAGAGAGAGAGAGAGAGAGAGAGAGAGAGAGAGAGAGAGAGAGAGAGAGAGAGAGAGAGAGAGAGAGCGTTCGGGTCTTTTTGTCAACCAAGTCTCTGTTCCAGAGACGAGCGCTAATTCCATTATGATTGATCGAATCGAACTAGGCAGAGAGAGAGAGAGAGAGAGAGAGAGAGAGAGAGAGAGAGAGAGAGATTGCGCGCAGCCGAGGAGCTGTCCCCGTTTTCGGAAATGATATGATAGGTGATTGTACTGCAGTAAGTGCAGATCTATCCTCGGCCATCTGCACAATTCAAGGTCGGCACGGTGAAAGAAGAAAGGGAGAAGGAGAGAGAGGGGAAGGGGGAGAAAGAGGAACTATTCAGAAGGTACCAGTTAGTTTACCACATAATCGCATAACGGAACCGTCTTGACTCTTGAGTGTTGTGTAGTGCAGAGTGAGTGGGAGCAAGCTCTCTCTCTCTCTCTCTCTCTCTCTCTCTCTCTCTCTCGTGTCCGTTCCAGGATATAACAACATTATACCAAATAATAAGAGGTCTTTTCTTTATTCGTTTATCTTTTCCATTATACCCGCACGAACGCTGGAAAAAATCTAATCGTCATTTTTATTCGGTGCACAACCGCATTTCTACCGATCTATTACACGTATTGCTGTAAACAATGACTAATTGGTATAATTGTAGTCCGAGAGTACTCTCAGTTATCATTCGATACACTCCCTATCCACCACTCTATTCGCCTTATGGTTGTCTGCGTTGTTATTTCCTCCTAATTATGACGTCATCGTCACTCAATGAATCTGTATCCATAATTTCGGATCAATGTTTGATTGTAACCTTGTGGCGAGTCATATTGTGATGATTGTTGGGGGCACAGGGGTCGGCAGTTGAATAGAAAAGAGAGAAGAGAGGTGCAAGTCAGACACGCGATTTTTCTGCCGTCAGCGGCAGACAGCGTGTGTCAAGTGTTTTGCATGTCTGGTAATTGACAGTACTCCTCTCTTCAGCCAACTCTCTCTCATCTCTCGCTCTCTCTCTCTCTCTCTCTCTCTCCTCTCTCCTCTCTCACTCTCGGTTGAATGGTGATTGTGAATCATACTCGCTATCCCATCGCACTCTTCATCTGTAAACCCTGATTGATTGCGCATCGATTCGAAAAGTGTGAGATCTCTTGTAATATTCATGTTATCTATACATTATCTATATTTTATATGTTTTAGACGTCTCCGCCGTCTCTCCCGTCCATTGACCGCACTGTCTCGGAGTATAGTCAGGAGGACACAATGCTAGCCGCTGTCAGACCCTATGGGGTGAGCCTTCTCTCTCTCTCTCTCTCTCTCTCTCTCTCTCTCTCCATCCCTCTATTTCTCTCCATCGCTCTCTCTCTCTCCCTCTCTCTTCCTCTCTCTCTCTACGCCCTATATCCACGATGTTCAGGTGACGAGTGCAAATAACAACAACGACGCCGGCAATCGCTCGTCGACGTTCAAGATCGAGGATGTGACCGACGATCCGGATGTGAGGAGAGAGAGAGAGAGAGAGAAAGAGAGAAGAGAGAGAGAGAGAGAGAGAGAGAGAGAGAGAGAGAGTAAGGTTTGATTTAGTATTCCTCGTACGGCACCGACCAGCCTAACTCGGACGGAGAGGAGGGTGAGTGTAGATAGAATCAGAAATCAGAAACACAACATAAGAAACGATATTGTGCGGCGGCAAATCTCATTTGCCAGCGGTACACAGCCATAACTCTATGTGATTCCCACAAGGTATACACTAGTGGCATGTTTGTAGGGGCTCTGGTGGAGTACTGCAGACTCGACAAGCCTTCCCCCGTCAACATGCGCATCTATGAAGCCAGCACCACAGAGAGGGCGGTGAGTGAGGGATAAGAGAGAGAGAGAGAAAGAGAGAGAGAGAGAGAGAGAAAGAGAGAGAGAGAGAGAGAGAAAGAGAGAGAGAGAGAGAGAAAGAGAGAGAGAGAGAGCCTACCTGTTCAGGTGAGTCGCGTCTTTCCCGACGGTCTCCCTCCGGAGCCCCAGCCACAGGAGCAAAAGGTGTGTTCTCCCTACATCGTTTCATCCTCCTGTTTCATGTCCTACCTCTGTAACACCACCTTTCCGTTCATCTTCTGAAGGCACCCCTCTTTCTCTCCCCCTCCCCCTCCCTCCCTCCATCTCTCCCTCGCAACTTCGGGCGTATTCTCGGAATGGCCCCGCACAAAGTCGCATCGTGTATGTATCCGCGGCTCTCTTTCTGTTGGATGGGAATTGTGAATATGGAATTCGGCCCCGGGGAGGCATTTGGGGATGTGGCGAGAGCCGGGCGTATGGGTGGATGGATGGGACCACTCCGATGCTGCGGACCATCGCCTCCCGGCTGATAGCTGCTCGCCGGCAGATGCCGCTTGCAGATTGGGACACAAAGGGCACACTGATGCGGGGGGCGAGCGAGTGAGGCGTTGCCGTCCGGGAGTATCCTCTCCCCCCTCTCTCCCTCTTTTCTCTCTATCTCCCATATTCCGCTTGCTATTGATTCTACAAAGCGTATGCTATGTATATGTGTCGAATCAGAGGATGCGCGCTTTTCTTTCTCCACCCTATTGTCTCTCCCTTGGTTTCGGCTCCCCACCTTGGCAACTTGTTATGTATGATTGCGGCGACCGCCCTTGGCTTGTCACCTCGCCTGCTCCACTCCTCCACTCCTCCACTCCTCCACTCCTCCACTCCTCCACTCCTCCACTCCTCCACTCCTCCACTCCTCCACTCCTCCACTCCTCCACTCCTCCACTCCTCCACTCCTCCACTCCTCCACTCCTCCACTCCTCCACTCCTCCACTCCTCCACTCCTCCACTCCTCCACTCCTCCACTCCTCCACTCCTCCACTCCTCCACTCCTCCACTCCTCCACTCCTCCACTCCTCCACTCCTCCACTGCTCCTGCTCCGTTCGTGCCACTGGCTCGTTATGGTGTGCCAGAAACAACCCCATTCCTCTCTCTCCCCTCTCTCTCTCTTCGCACTACACTATACATTCCCATGTGTATGTTTCGTAGCTCCGTTTCTCTCTTTGTTTGGTGTCGTTTTCCCCCGCATCCTTCGTCACTCTTTTGGTTTACGTAAGAGAGGGAGTGAGTGACTTTTTGTTTCTCTTCCTCCCTATATCTCCCTATCTCTCTCTCTCCTCTCTCCCTCTGAAGGACTTCGACTCTCGGATCATTCAAGCGTGATTCCCCGTCGAGTTCCATTCTACTCGCAAGACCATTGCCCGCATTCCGCCGGCTGTGGTGAAGAGAGCGCAGACGACGTGTCCCCATCTCGACGTCGCCACGTCTTCTGGAGAAGATGTCGCGCAGTCGGACGGCGTCTGCCGACGACTTCCCCGACATCGATGGCGACGAGTTCGGAGTGAGGGAGGAGGGGGAGCGAATCAGTCTTGTCTTGTCCTGTCTCACCCAGTCACACTGTTTGTCCCGCACTCCTTGTTGTCTGGGCCCCGTTCTTTCCATGCCCCCCGTGTTTCAGTCGCAGGCGCCGATGCGGTCGGTGCAGGCGCCGTCTCCGGTGCGCGGCTCGGCCTGTGCCGGCAAGGAGTGCGTGGGATGCAAGGGATACGAGGCACACTCGTGGAGGTACGTGTTTTTTTCGTTTGCAAATCTAGTTTCATTACTTTCAATGTTTTACTGTTTTGCATCATTCGATACGTTTCATTCGTTTTCAATAATATGATATGCTAGAATGACTGTTTTGGAGTGGTGCCAGGTTATATGATAGTGCTTATATAAATATAAGTAAGAGTATACTGCATCTTTTGGATCGTTGATCTTCTGTGAAGGTCTCGCGCAGTCTCTTCCGGTTCGGATTCGGTGGTCGTTTCCTGTGAGGCCGGAGAGAGAGAAAGAGAGGGAGAGAGGGAAAGAGAGAGAGGGAGAGAGAAAGGGGGGGGGGGCTAGAGGTGTTTGCACGGTAGATTAAGTATTGCAACACCCCATCAAGGAAGGGTTCGCTTCTTTGCTTTTCTTTGTTTTCTGCTGTTGTTATGAGTGCTACTGCAGTAACGCAATCCACGCGTCCCTCGCCGTCCATTGTCTCATCTCTCTCATCTCTCCCTCCCCCCTCCTTCTCTCTTTCTCTCTCTCTCTCTTTTTCTCTCTCTCTCTCTCTCTCTCTCTCGTCTCTTTTTCGGCATCCTCCGACCGCTATCACGTTTCGATGTATACTGCGAGAGAGTGCGGGAGGATGCTCTCTCTGCTACTCTGACGCTCTTCTCTCTTCCTGACTCTTTCTCTCACGAGGGAGTGAATCTGGGAGGTGTGAGAAGTCGGAGGAAGAGAGAGGGAGAGAGAGAGAGGGGGGGGGTGAGAGAATAGGAAGATGAAAGATAGACATAAGCTGGCGACGGGCGTGCGGGCAGAGAGAGCCAGTGTCTCATATTCATCTCCTCCCTCTTTCTTCTCACTTTCTTCATAAGTTTACATAAAGAGACATTGGTTTTTGTGGGTTTACACTGCTGATCCCTTCCTCGATTCGCCACGTCGTCCATAAACACCGCGTGCCTTCTGTTGCCGCCGTGTCGGATGCTAACTCGCTTATCTGCCTTCCTCTCCCACACATTTTCTCCCGCCATTTTTCATCCCTCATTTCCATCGACTTTCCAACCAAACATTCGAGAGTGTGTGTGTCGTGTCCATCCTCTTTTTTCGGATCCGTCTCCATATCTAGCGCTGATAAAGTATCAGTGTATCAGACAGCGTGAGTCAGTAATCCCCGCTTGTTTTCCGATTTCCGACGCCCTCGCATTTTCGCCCCTCTTTGTTCGAATTCGACGGATACATGATCTCTTTCGAAAAGTACACGAGTAAAGAGGAGTGGTTTGTTTTGATCTAATTCAACAAAAGCACATGCATAAAATCTCTTCGCAGCTGACTAAAATTTCAAAACAAACCTGCTCTTTCGAACGATGTTTTAAAACTCTAATTGTTTTCTTGTTAGCATGTTGAGTTCAGGTATTCAGGATACTGTTAATCCCAACAAGTAACTTGCAACAAAATGTATGACACGATTATAGTGCATACTATATTTTTCATCGATCAGAAAGAGCAGGTTTGTTTTGAAATTTTAGTCAGCTGCGAAGAGATTTTATGCATGTGCTTTTGTTGAATTAGATCAAAACAAACCACTCCTCTTTACTCGTGTACTTTTCGAAAGAGAATGGATGTCCTTTTCTCAAATTTCGAAGAAATTGTTTTTCAGGTTGATGTGCCGAACATGTTATGTATACATATTCGAAACTTTAGAAAACGTATCCTGAATATGGAAACGCACTGCTTTGTCGAATCGCTCGTGCGCCTGCCAATGCCAGTCTCTCATTGACACGCGCTATTTCGCGTCTCTCTCTCTTACCCACTCACTCCGCTCCGCACACTCCCCTCCCCCCACAGTTTTCGCGCCAAAACTGGGGCGGTGGCCTGGACGGCGAGCCGACACGAGAGTGGGTGAACGAAGGGCGGGGCATGCGCTCAGCCAATCAGAGTGCGCACGCAAGAGAGCCGAGCGACCAATGAGCGCAAAGTGCAGTGGGCGGAGCTTACGTGATGCACACCGTCGTCGCCGCCGCCGCCGCCGCCGCCGCCGTCGTAAACACGTTTAGTGGCAAAGCGGGAGAGAGCAAGAGAGGGCGGTTTTTGGATGCCGCAACCGATATTGGTTTCACGAATCATACTCATAGGTCTTACAAAGTGATATTCTAACAAATAACGCACACTAATTAAGTATATTGTATTAGAATAGAGAAATCGTGTGTGCCTTGGGAGTGGCGTGTTGCGCGCGTCACAGCTCAAAACAAACGGGCGCCGCTGCGCGCCGCCCCTAATATCGTGTCCTTTCGTGCCCTCCGTCGAGAGGATTTCCTTTCTTATCCTCCTCTCTCTCTCTCTCTCTCTCTCTCTCTCTCTCTCTCTCTCTCTCTCTTTCTTTCTCTCTCTCTCTCTCTCTCTCACTCTCTCTCTCTCTTTCTCTCTCTCTCTCTTTCTCGCTGTGCCTTGTACGAATATAATTCTCACGCGTAGGCGTAGTAGTGCGGAAACATGTGTGTATGTGCTGCCTTCTCGGGTTATGCTAATTCGACCCCCAGGGAATGTCTACCCTAAATGGTGACCTCACAACGCATTCCACTACACTAGTGATATCTTTCGCTCACTCGGCACTTCTCTCTCCTACATGCTCTTTCTCTGAAAGAGAGAGAGACAGAGAGAGACAGAGAGAGAGACAGAGAAAGAGACAGAGAGAGGGGGACAGAGGTTTGCTGGTCAGCCCTATTCTCTCTGCCACCTGAAGGAACAGAATGAGAAGGAGGGGGAGTGAATAATTCCTCTGCTTTCGAGTGTCCAGTGTTCTCATTCTGTGAATAGCGATAGAGAAAAATAGCGATAACAAGTATATTATGAAGTATTGATCGATTCTCTCCGAAAAAAATGCTATGTCGGCAAGATTTTTGCTCGACATGAATTTGGATTTTGCGGGTAATGTAATCATGATGAGTATGGAAAGTTTGGCAATTGCGGCCGCCGTAAGCCCCGCCCCCTTCCGCGTCTGGCTACTCTAGTAGAGATAGAAGAGAGAGGAGGGAGAGAGGAAGAGGGAGAGAGGGAGGGGAGGGAAGAGAGATATAGGGAGGGAGAGCATATAGCTCCCAGCTGACTGACCCGCGGCCTGCGAACGCGACATCCCTATGTCGACTGCTGCCTTCGTATTCTGACCTCTCCCCGACCTACCTGCTCCCCACTCTCACCTACCTGGATGGACTTCCGTTGACCCTATTCCTATCACACCCATACCATGGCTTTCGTAGTCAAGACCGACAAGGCAGTGTGAGTTCCCTTTCCATTCGACGGACCCTCTCCTACTTCTGCGGACCCTCTCGATATCAGTTGTATTGTTGCTGGCCGAGGCTCTTCTCGCCGCCTTGTTGTTATATGTGTTGTTACACTGCCGTTGCCCTTGCTGTGTCTGCGCCCTCCGCAGGTATCCTCTCTCTCTCGCCTGTCCGGGAGGTTTCCGTCTTCCCCCACTCGATGAGGTATCAATGAAACGCGAGACAACTGATCAGTGCGCGTTTTGGCACTGATTAATGTGTTGTGGCTTGTAGGCGGGGGTATCAGGTGTCTTGCCTATTTGTACTTCGGAACATGCCTGGTGAATACCCGAGGCTAAGCATGTCCACTCTGTTTCGTGCTCTGTGAACGAGTGTGGAATCCGCTGGCGCCGCTGGGATGGCCTCTTCTTTTGAATGGGTAATTGGTCTCTCGCTTCCAGCCTCCAGATTGCGACGGGCTGCGCTTCCCAATGTGAGAAACGAAGTGTCTCTTTCCGAGCCGCCAGCGAGAGTGCGAGCCAGAGTAGAGTACACTAATTGGCCTCTTCCACCACGCATCTCCCAGGGATTCTCCCGAAAGAGAGAGAGAGGGGGGGAGAGAGAGAGAGAAAGAGTCGCTTTCGGGGGAATCGCTTTTTGCGGATTTTCGGGGAGCGCTATGTATGAAAATCCGTGAGTTGCGCGTCGGTTTCTCTCTCTCTCTCTCTCTCTCGCATGCCAGATGGGACTTCGCAGACTTGGCAGGGGGAGACCGCAAATCGAGTTAGAAGCGATTTCGAGTAGGCGACTGCTGCTGACAGGCCGGGCGAGGGTCAACCAACGACGCCAGTCGACCGTGAGAGAGAGAGAGAGAGAGAGAGAGAGAGAGAGAGAGGCTCTCTCTCCCTCCCTCTCTCTCTCTCCTTCCCTCCCTCTCTCCCTACGCAGAGTAGGGCCACTCGGAATCGAGTCAATTATGCATGAAATGTATTGTGGTTGATTCTCGGGGCAGAGTTGGCAGATATATGCATTGCCCGCTGAGGCGAGTAGTGTTTTAGTATATTCGGGGAATATGATGAGATTCGGGGGACAATAGCGGCGGCGGCGCACGCTATATGGAGAGCCGACACTGGATATCTAGAGAGAGAGGGAGGGAGAGGGGGAGGAAGAGAGGGAGAGAGTTATAGAGTAGGAGGGAGGGGAGAACGGCACAGAATTCGCGTATTCGATTGCATTTCGGTATTTCGGAATTCGCAAGAGGCACACAGCCATAATGAACAGAACGGCGAAAACATACTCTAGTAGTTTCCTGTTGATGGATGTGATTGGAGAGGACAGGTGAAACGAGGGCTTTCAGAGAAGGTGAATGATGGGTTCTCGCATAATGCACAAAAGGTGCAATTGAACACAGGAAATGGTATCCTATGTGATATATCCTCTCTCTCACTCTCTCTCTCTCTCTACCTCCCTCCCTCCCTCCCTCCCTCCCCCCTCTCCCTCTCTGTTTTACTCGGATCAATTGCCCTCTTGGCGGTTCTGCTCGATTTTTCTCTGGTTCCTCCTCCGTTCCTCGCACATTCTCCGCTTTTTTGGGCATCGAAACGTCGTCGTCGTCGATTAGTCTTCTAACGAAGCGGCGTGGTGAGAGAGTGGCGAGAGAGTGCGGGAAGAGGGGAGAGGCAGAGACACGCCGTTCGGTTCCGCACAAATCTGTCGGTGTGGCGACGACAAGTGTGTGCGTAGAGTCTGCGTGAGTATCATGGATGGGTAGGAGGGGGGCGGAAGCTTGCGGGGCGGTCCCGGGGGGCCGATGCCAAAGGGCGAGACTGCCTTGCACCCATCCATGCAACCCCCCTTCCCCCTCCCACCATCCTCCTCCGATTGTTAGCGTGCGAGCGAGAGATTCACTACGACTGCTTCTGCTGCGCACTTCCTGTCGCTGACCAATGCACCCCCTCTCCCTCCCAGATCCTCGTTAGCCTCCCCCTCTCATGGACGTTTGGTTGATAGAATGAGTAAGCATCTCTCTGTCTTTGGCCGAGACATGATTTGTTGCTCTTCACACGCCGTGTGCTGTGTTTTCCATCCACCCGCACCCTTTTGCGCCCCCCCCCCCTCCCCCATTGTACAATTGATCCGCGTTCGCTTCTGATTAGTTTGTCATGTGCATTATCGGACTCTCTCTCTCTCTCTCTCATCAAATCGTCTCAACAAATAAAGAATGCCGGTTAAAACCTCGCCACGTATCTTCATAGCCTATTATGGATAGACCTGACGTAGTTTTGTTTTTGAAATGAATAGAGTGTTAACTTGATATGTATAGTATTCTTTGAAAGCACAGTGTTTTCACTAGCCTATGATTGCAGGAAGGTCTGTGTGCACTGTAAGTGTGATTCCGCGGAGCACGCGCAGCCTCCCAACCAGGCACTCTCCATCTACCAGCGACTCGGAATACAGCCTCCAGGTGAGCCATTATCAATATGCAAATCAGTCACTCGTGTTATTTGTTATTCAAAACTTTCACATTCGCTTGGTGACAGTTTGACAGGCGCGCAGTGTTTGCTAATATCCCCATGTCCTTTCAGCGCACTTGATACAGAAACACCTCGGTAATCGGTTGCGTTTTTGGCGTGTTGTTTTGGAGATATTGAGTCATAACAATGAATAACCCGTCTCTCTCTCTCGCGTGTTCCATCTCACATGGAATGATGTTGCATTCCAATGGAACGCGAAAGATGTGCTAATAAGTATGAGCGTGTGAAGTGGCGATGAGTAGTTCGAGTGTGACACCGTGTGTTTTCAGCCGAGATGCCGGTGGGCTCTGCCCCAGTGAAAGACGCCCCTGGCTCAGTGCAGCACGGATACGCATGGGTCCCCCCAGGACTCAACAGAAAGAAGGCGAGTCGGTTCCGCTAATGACTTATGTTATGACCATACGTTTTCTATACGATTCACTTTCATAGTTCGTAGTTTCTTTTTTTCAAATAGTTTGTGTTCGTTGGTTGACCGCCGAGCGCTCCCGATCAGATGACAGTTGTAATCCCCCTCGGCTTTTTGCGATCGCCCGCAAATTGAGATAATCCGGACAGCGTACATCATGAGGTCCGCTGGTCCAAGTGCAACATGCAACACCTCTCTCTCCTCCCCGTTCCTCTCTCTCTCTCTCTCTCTCTCTCTCTCTCTCTCTTTGCGGTCTCTTCCTGTGTTGAGTGTTGAGTGCTTTGCCTGTCTCCCGGCACTGTCAGAAAAGAACTTTTTTCGCCGGTGTGTATTTGAGGTTGGGGAGGGGTTCTCCCATGCGAAACACATTTCACTCTCACTCTCTCTCTCTCTCTCTCTCTCTCTCTCTCTCTCCACCCGCGCATCTCTCTCCATCCCTCCTCCCCCTCCCCCTCTCCGTTTGTGCTGGAGATGAAGTGATTGTTTGGTCGCGTCTCAATTCGGAAAGTTGAACCGAGTGTGCCCTAGCATGTCCTTTTATCTCACCCACCACTCCCGCGTGCTATCACACAGTCCGCCTGTCTACTCCAGTAGCCGTATCGATCGATTATCGATTGGGCGATGCTGAATCTGTCTGATTCGATGAGGAACGACCCTCTGATGATGTCGTTCCTTCGACATGCCGGAAGAATGTGGAGCGGCGACACCAGATGGCTCATCGATGTAACAATAACTTATATATAAAACAATATAAAATATGAAACTTTACTTTATGTTATTATTAGATAATAACATAATATTTCTTTTAGGTGGAAGAGTACATGTCTCAGCTGCCGAACCATGTCGTGCCCCGAGTGAACTCGCCCGGAGAGAAACACCGGTCAGAGAGAATGCTATTTGATCTGGGATATCTATGTTTCAAATACCTGAATGAATGGTCAAGTTAGTTGACAAGTTTCTAATTCCTAATTGAGTTTCAATGTTTCTAATATGTCCAAATTGTTGTGTTCCAGTGAGAAGCAGTTGATGCTGCAGCTGCCACGGCAGGATCTGTCGGTCGCATACTGCAGACATCTCGGGAACAACGTCGAGAAGAAGGTGGATCTCTCTCTCTCTCTCTCTCTCCTCTCTCTCTCTCTCACCTCTCTCTCTCTCTATTCCTCTCGCTCTCTAGGTCTACGAGGAGTTTGTGAACGCCCGCAACGAGATCGCTCTCGACATCGGCTACGTGTCTGCCAACATATCCAAGAACATGGTGAAAGAAAGAAAGAAACAAACAAACAATGCCAACAATTCACAGGAGTGCGCCAAGTGCTCGGGTCTGCTGGAACGGGACGAAATGGCTGTGATAGCACCCAAGCTGGGAGAGAACACCGGATGGCATCCCGCCTGCTTCACCTGCAACACCTGCGACCAGGTGAGCGGGCCTCTCTCTCTCTCTCTCTCTCTCTCTCTCTCTCTCTCTCCCTCTCCCTCCCTCCCTCCCTCCCTCCAAACCCCTCCCTCTTTAGCTGCTCGTCGATCTGACGTACTGTGTGCGTGACGGGCAGATCTTCTGTGAGCGTCACTACGCCGAGCTGCACAAACCGCGCTGCTCAGCCTGCGATGAGGTGAGCACTGACTGTAGTATCAAAACACTATGATGTCACATTCTGTGGGTCGTTAGGGTCTAGACAGTGACCGGTTTGTCATTTTTGGATCAGGTACCACTACCAGAGGAGTACTAACATATTTGTTTCGTTACATTGGCCACATTGCGTGAAGAGAGAGTGCGGCGCGGTCTAGACAGTTCAATCTGTGGAATCTCTCTCCCCTGACGCTGGGAGCGCTCCTCACATCCAAATTGCCAACGTCTCCCCGTCTCTTTTTGCGCTTCATTGTCACACGCGCTGTGTGAGAAGAAGGAGAGACGACAAATCGCCCGAGGGCATTCCCCCGCTTCCGCCCCGCCATTCACTAATCTTGAATTACGCTGGTCCTCCTTTGATTCCTGAGGGACGCGATCGCATGTTCTTTTCGGGGCGCCCGGTAGTTTACATGTGATAGCTTACACGGCTCCCTCGCTCCCTGCTCACTTCGTGTATAGTGAGTGTCAGTGAGTGTGGGGGTGAATGCCCCGGGGCGATTCCCGGCTCACAGTGGGTGGTCTAGGAGATATTCAGGCGCCGCCTCGCTTGTTTGACTGCTGCCAATCGCATGTTTTGCGGTTTCGCCCCTCCGCCCACTCTTGGCTGTCCAGATATTAGTAGTCTACCCTTGCTTTTCGTTGTTGCGCTCGCTCTATGAAACATGAATTTTGAAGACGCGCGAATTGCGGAAGATTGAGTGTTTTGTGGCACGTGTGTCTTATCATCATATCTGTTTGAGGGATGGGAGTGGTGATGGATTGTGAGGGTAGAGAGTGGGAGAGGAGAGGACAGAGGGAGAGAGGGGGAGGATGCATCATCCTCTTCTCTCTCTCTTTGCGTAGTAAAGCGCAGGCGGGCCTCTCTGCTGTTTCCTCCCGGCACCCATTCCTCCCAATCCATGAGCCTCCTTCCATTCACACCCCAACCATCGATTGATTAGCCGATTAGCCATTCCCACTTTATCCTCTATTACTCACTCGCTCACTACTATTTCCCGTCCTTCTATTTCGGCATTCAGATTCGGCCTATTCGAGAAGTTTTATGGGCGAGTCGTTTCCGTAATCGAGAGTTCCGCTAGCGGCAATTGATTTGTTTTCAATTAGCGGTGCTTGGTGAACTGCTGCTCCCCTGCCGCTGCTCCTTCTTCTTCTCCTTCTCCTCCTCCTTGGGAGTCTGCTCTGTGTCTCCCTTCCGGTCTTCTGGAGGCGACTCTCGCTCTCCAATCAACATCCGCTCTTCTCTCGCCCTCTACAATTAGTCGTCGTCTCCCACATTCCAACCATTCTCCTCCTTCTCCCCCACTGCTCCTCACTGTTCCATTTGATCCACGGCTCTGCTCCAACGCTCGATGCTCCTCCTTCTTCCCTCTCCTCCTCCTCGTCTTTTTGAGTGTCTGACGTGTCTCGGATCTGGTGGATTGGAGTGATCCCCAGGGGCCTATGTGTCTGTCCCTCCACCCATCACACGCTCTCTCGCTCGCTCTCACCGGAAGACACATCGGTGGTGCTTGAACTACGTGCTTGTTTTCTACCGCGGCTTGCGCTCTCTCTTTTGGGGCAAACTTATAACTGCACAAGAGAGAGATTCCGAACGCCTTCTGCTGTTTTGTGTTGTGTTCTCCTTATCGTTCTCTCTCTCTCTCTCTCTCTCTCTCTCTCTCTCTCTCTCTCTCCCTCGCTCTCTCGCTCTCTCTCTCTCTCTTTCTCTCTTCCTCTCTCTCTCGTGTATATTTACACACTAGTGCAAGTATCCTGTGATCTCACAGTGGTGACAATTAGTTTACTCAAAATGTTATGACTCTCTTTGTTATGAATGTCTTGTCGAGTAGCCGAGAGTGTGTAGTGCGAGATCACGGTGAGTGTATATGACACATTCTCTCTCTCTCTCTCTCTCTCTCTCTCTCTCTCTCTCTCACCGCCGAACACACTGAATCGCAATCAGCTGGCACGCGGACGTCTTCGCACCCCCTTATCACTTATCACATAATCAATACATCATCCGTGACCGCATTGGGCGCCAGCTGATTGTGTGATAAGCAACTCTCCTTGAGTGCATAATTCATCTGGAGCCGTCATAGCTTCTGTGTCTGACACATCGCCAACCCGGAGAAAGAGAGAGAGAGAGAGAGAGAGAGAGAGAGAGAGAGAGAGAGAGAGAGAGAGAGGAGTCCGGCTGTCAATAATTCACAGCAGTCCTCGCTGCAAGTACATTCTGCTGATTCCAGTATCCACCCTTATTGATCCAGTTCCACTTGCTACTTGAAGATCTTCCATACTTTATGATTTTATCGCAACTTCTTGACTTCTTGATTTATCGATTTGCAGCTAATCTTCGCGGGTGAGTATACCAAGGCGATGAACAAAGACTGGCACAGCGACCACTTCTGCTGCTGGCAATGCGACCAGACGCTCACCGGACAGAGGTAGGGCGAGGGGGCGGGGCTTGGAGGGGCGGACCCTACGTGGGCGTGTGTCTCAGGTACATCATGCGGGAGGAGCAGCCGTACTGCATCAAGTGCTACGAGGACGTGTTCGCCAATCAGTGCGACGAGTGCGCCAAGCCAATCGGCATCGACAGCAAGGTGGGAAAGGGGCGGGGCTAGAGGGGGCGGAGCATGAGTGATTTGTGGCGATTCAATTAGCTTATGGACCAAAACTGACCAGATTCAAGTACAACACGAGATGTGTATGCGATTTTCTGTGTGTACATAAAGAGTTTCTACTTCCCTTCCGTCCGCAGAGGATTATTAGTGCTTGAATAGCGGTTCAACTGTAGACTCTTTGGAACTCGTGTAAGCCTGGGTTTTTGTGCCAGTCTACGCGTACTTGTCAGTTATGCGTGTATGTGTTTGACGTTTGACGGGCATCGCTTTTTCAGGATCTCTCCTACAAGGACAAACATTGGCACGAGCACTGCTTCCTCTGCAATATGTGCAAGGTATACAGTATTGTTAGTACTTCTTGTTTTCACATCGATCTTGTAGGTTTCTTTGGTGGACATGCCGTTCGGATCGAAGAACGACCGCATCTTCTGCTCCAACTGCTACGACCAGGCGTTCGCGACGCGCTGCGACGGATGTGGAGAGATATTCCGCGCCGGTGAGTGCCTGCGTCATTCCCGGCTTGCGTCATTGCTCACTTTTTTGGTTGTAATGTGGTTGAGCTGTGTGTGTTTTTAGGTATGAAGAAGATGGAATACAAGGGAAAGCAGTGGCACGACAAGTGTTTCTGCTGTGCACAGTGCAAGAACCCCATCGGAACAAAGGTGAGAGAGAGGAAGAGAGGAAGAGAGGGAGAGAGGGAGAGAGAGGGAGAGAGAGGAAGAGAGAGAGAGAGGGAGAGAGAGGGAGAGAGAAGGAGAGAGAGAGAGGGCGAGAGAGTGAGAGAGATGAAATATTAAACCTGATCATTTAATTTCAGTCTTTTATCCCCAAAAACGAGGACGTCTTCTGCGCACAGTGCTATGAGGACAAGTTTGCCACCCGGTGCAGCAAGTGCACAAAGGTGGGTGGAGAAAGAGAGAAAGAGAGAAAGAGAGAGAGAGAGAGAGAGAGAGAGAGAAAGAGAGAGAGAGAGAGAGAAAGAGAGAGAGAGAGAGAGAGAGAGAGAGAGAGAGAGAAAGAGAGAGAGAGAGAGAGAGAAAGAGTGAGAGAGAGTGAGAGAGAGGAGAGAGCCTCTTGTTTCAGGTGATCACCACTGGAGGAGTGACGTACAAGAACGAGCCATGGCACAGGGAGTGCTTCTGCTGCACACACTGCAAGACCAGCCTCGCCGGACAACGGTTCACCAGCAAGGTAAGCGCTCTGTCTCCTCCCTCTTCCTCTCTCTCTCTCTCTCTCTCCCTCCTCTCACCGCTCTCCTTCTAGGACGACAAGCCGTACTGTGCTGGCTGCTACGGAGAGTTGTTCGCCAAGCGATGCAACGCCTGCACCAAACCCATCACCGGTAAGCGCCTTTCCCTTCTAATGCCTATGTGAAAGTGTCGTGCACCAGTTCGCTTTTCCGTTTCCCTTTTGGTTTTAGTGTGTATTGTGGTTGTGTTTTGCGATGGCGCTTTTTGTTTGACCTTTCACCCCGGAACTCCCCGAGAGAGAAAGAGAGAGAGAGAGAGAGAGAGAGAGAGAGAGAGAGAAAAGAAAGAGAAAAGAGAGAGAGAGAGAGTCAAAGTGTCTTTCCCCTGGTTTCCGCTCGCTTCCGTGCTCGACTAACCGTCGCCACGGCGCAGTTTCAGGGATCGGCGGCGCCAAGTTCATTTCGTTCGAGGAGCGGCACTGGCACAACGACTGCTTCATATGCGCGCAGTGCTCCTGCTCACTGGTCGGCAAGGTGCGCGTCTTCCCCCCCCTCTCTCTCTCACTCTCTCTCCTCACCCTGTCTCTCTTGCAGGGCTTCATCACAGACGGCACGGACATCTTGTGTCCGGAGTGTGCGAAGGCGCGACTGATGGCTGCCAACTCGTGATGCTCGCCGGCGCCCGCCCCTCCCCCTCCACTCTAGTCAGCCTGTCTGTCCACACGCATCGTGTTCTTCACTACAGAGAGAGCGGCGCGCGCGGGTCTCGTTCCATGTGGGTGTGGAGAGATTCGCCGCGGTCGCGCGGGGGGCGCACCGACCCCTGCGCAGGGTGCGCGCGCCCCCCACTCTCGGCCCTCTGCCAACCACTCGGACCACTGTATATATATGGCCACCCGCGCACCCCGTCTTTTCGTTTGTTCTTCGCTTGCCCGCTTACTCCGTTCCCTCCCCCCCCCCTCCCTTCCATGCCCCCAGCATCCATCCATAATAATCAACCGCTCGGTGATTGAGTCCACGTTTTCTGTTGAGTGTTTTGTGAGTGAGGACCCCCTATGCACTATTTATACCCCCAACCATACTTCCCTCTCTCACTCGCATTTCTCTCCGTGTGTACCATCTATATATTACGTTATTTCATCGATGTGCATTTTGCGTAAAGTGATTATTTTATAAATTTGATTATAAAACTGTTTATATCTGACTGATATCTCTCAAACATCATAACATACTGAAAACATTGCACTAAAAGAACGACGAACAAATCTCACGAGGTATATCAAAGAGATCGCATGTAACCGGGGGTGAATCAAGGAATAGAACAAAGTGTCGGCCGTTGGTGCCTGGCAACCTTCTAGCACTCGATCTGCTTGAGCATGGCTATCAGTTGGTCGTCGGGGGCGGCCTTGAGACGACGGATATGCTCCTGCTCCGAGGCCTGCGCAGACTCCATCTCAGACAAGACGGAAGACGCCTCCTGCAAACCAGGGGCTCTCTCTCTCTCTCTCTCTATCTCTATCTCTATCTCACCCCCTCCCTCACCTGGATGACCCTGTCGTCAAAGTGCACCATGCGGGCGACGTGCAGACCGAAGCTGCTCTCCGCCACTCCATCCACCACCTCGAACAGAAGGGTCAGCACACCGCCCTCCGTCGACACACGCATCTGAAGAAACCATGAGAGAGAGAGAGAGAGAGAGAGAGAGAGAGGGAGAGAGAGGGAGGGAGGGAGGGTGTGAGAGATATGGGAGAGAGAGATGCTGCTCACCTGCTTGCACTGCACGCCCTCCTTGTTGGCGAGCTCTGCCATCTCATGGAAGTGGGTGGCGAAGAGACAGCGGCACCTGACACGCTCCAACAGGTCACTGCAACGCAACAGTCAGCCGGAGTCCAGGTGAAACAGAAGCTGCTCACCTGGCGATGGCCCATGCGAGTCCGAATCCATCGAATGTGGACGTGCCCCTGCCCAACTCGTCCACAATCACAAGAGAGTTCGAAGTGGCAGACTGAAACCACACACCCATATACCCTAGTATATGCCCTAGTATATGTATACCGAGAACAATGTGACCTGTCTACAGTTCTGCACGCCTTGCATATGTAGGTAAATGGGTCGAAACAGGACACTGTGGTTAGGTAACGATCGTCTTACGTGTTCTCTCCTTCTTCACCGACCTCCAGGATGCCTGCGCTCTCGACCATCTCAGCCATGAATGTGGATATGCCTCGGCTGATGTGGTCGCTGGCCCCGACGCGGGCAAACACCGCATCCACTACGGACAGACGGGCCGACTGCGCAGGCACACGACTGCCCATCTGAAACATACAACCATACCCCCTCCCCCCCCCTCTCTCTCTCTCTCTCTCTCCCTCACCTGTGCGAGGATAGTGCAGAGGGCGACCGATCGGAGGTACCCCCCCTCTCTCTCTCACTCTCTCTCCTCACCCTGTCTCTCTTGCAGGGCTTCATCACAGACGGCACGGACATCTTGTGTCCGGAGTGTGCGAAGGCGCGACTGATGGCTGCCAACTCGTGATGCTCGCCGGCGCCCGCCCCTCCCCCTCCACTCTAGTCAGCCTGTCTGTCCACACGCATCGTGTTCTTCACTACAGAGAGAGCGGCGCGCGCGGGTCTCGTTCCATGTGGGTGTGGAGAGATTCGCCGCGGTCGCGCGGGGGGCGCACCGACCCCTGCGCAGGGTGCGCGCGCCCCCCACTCTCGGCCCTCTGCCAACCACTCGGACCACTGTATATATATGGCCACCCGCGCACCCCGTCTTTTCGTTTGTTCTTCGCTTGCCCGCTTACTCCGTTCCCTCCCCCCCCCCTCCCTTCCATGCCCCCAGCATCCATCCATAATAATCAACCGCTCGGTGATTGAGTCCACGTTTTCTGTTGAGTGTTTTGTGAGTGAGGACCCCCTATGCACTATTTATACCCCCAACCATACTTCCCTCTCTCACTCGCATTTCTCTCCGTGTGTACCACCTATATATTACGTTATTTCATCGATGTGCATTTTGCGTAAAGTGATTATTTTATAAATTTGATTATAAAACTGTTTATATCTGACTGATATCTCTCAAACATCATAACATACTGAAAACATTGCACTAAAAGAACGACGAACAAATCTCACGAGGTATATCAAAGAGATCGCATGTAACCGGGAGTGAATCAAGGAATAGAACAAAGTGTCGGCCGTTGGTGCCCGGCAACCTTCTAGCACTCGATCTGCTTGAGCATGGCTATCAGTTGGTCGTCGGGGGCGGTCTTGAGACGACGGATATGCTCCTGCTCCGAGGCCTGCGCAGACTCCATCTCAGACAAGACGGAAGACGCCTCCTGGAAATGAGAAGTTCTCTTTATCCTACTCCCTCCCTCACCTGGATGACCCTGTCATCAAAGTGCACCATGCGGGCGACGTTCGCGCCTAATCTTATGGCAACCGAGTGATGCTTGCAGTCAGCAGATAGCGTGTTTAAATAGAGCATAGAGCAGAACGTCAATATATTTTATTTAAAAAATCTAAATCATTTAAATAGCACAATAACTGGGTAGTACGAAAACATATAATAACTTTAAAACATATAATAACTTTAAAAAAACATATAATAACCTTAAAACAAATGACGGGGACGCTTAAATGCTGCTACGGGACCTCTTCTTCAAAGTTCCGGCGATTCCAGACATTTCCTCTGAGGTAGCACTTGTTGAAGAGATGGATAAAAATTTCTGGGTATCTGGGCAGGACTGTCGCCTGTGACGCATATCGCGGAAATGCGCCCTCCACTCGGAATGGGGAACGAGGAGGAACTCGAACGGAGTGCTGGAATGGATGACATGAGTTACAGTACTCACAGGTGCGTGATGATTGAGCTATGGTCGCAGAATGCAGTATGTACTCACGCAGCAGGTCCCGATCCGTCTTCGCGGTACGCGTCGAACTCGCCGTGGAGCCACTCTGTGGGAGTGACGGTGGAGGGAGTGGCGAGGACGCGGAGCGGAGACATGTCCCTACGTCGGCAGACCTGAACACACTGTTATCTTTCAAAAGTACTCCCAAGTAAAAGTAGTTGGCTTGTACTGATTGTCTCAATTGTGAAAAAGGACCGAAATAAATTCAATGGAGACATGTGCAAACAGGCTCTTTGTACCAATGCAAAGTGTTCGATTTGTATCGAAATGTAACGGGGAAATGGAACGAGTGTGTGTACTTTTCCTAGTGTAGTGATACAAGATACTATTTTGTAGCAAGAACTGCTTTAAGAGCCTGCTGGTACATGTCTCAATTGAATTCAATTCGGTCCTATTTCACAATTGAGACAATCAGTACAAGCCAACTATTTTTACTTGGGATAACTTTTAAAATATAATATCTGTCCTTTTCTCAAGTTTTGTTTCACAAAATTACATTATCATACACGTTCGCGATTTCATGCGATCATACCGGCGCGCACTAGTACTCGCTATTCGCCTCTCTCTCTCTCTCTCTCTCTCTCTCTCTCTCTCTCTCTCTCTCTCTCTCTCTCTCTCTCTCTCTCTCTCTCTTCTCTCTCTCTCTCTCTCTCACTCACTCACAAAAAGAGGGGGCGGAGCCTAATTGTCCGACGCCCGAGCGACACCAATCTCAATCTGCACTCGAATGCGGACTCTACGTATCTCGCTTCAAATTCAATCAAACTCCACACAACTTTCTATGACCATATCCAATAGAGATACGAATACAAAGTAACAGTGAAAATCAGTCTAAAATGAGGAAAAGTGCTTCATCCGGAAAAATCGTTTTGTAGCATTCTAGCGCGCGGGGTAACTCATCAGTACAAGCGAGAGGGCGCTAGCGCGCCCTCTCCAATGGGACGAGAATGAGAGAGTCGACCTACACTGCATCCGACAGGGACGGTTGACATCGGCACCACGTCGCTGGTCATCTCCACCACGTTGTCTTCGATGTATCTCACGCGATACCGCCCAGCGCTGTCTCGCCTAGAAATCGATCGATAAACAATCGATACCAGCACCACTCACGTCTGGAGGACCACCGCGGGGTACAGGAAGTGGCCGTCGTATGCGGCGAAGACGCGACATCCGACGGCGAGGGGCGAGGTGGGGGAGGGAGGCCAGTCGACTGCCAGTTGTTCCTGCGGGGTGAGGCGGGGGAAGGGATGCGGGCCGGTCTCCGAGTCCGCCACAGCTAACTCACGCATCTCTGCGATCTCCGCACGCGCCTGCAACACAGACAAATAGTAGGAGTGTCTCTCACTCCATAGCACTCACCCTGTCGTGGTAGTCTGCGATCAACGAATCGCAGTTGAGAGCTTCGGCTGGCAAGAAAGAGGTAAATGAGCTGTCGGCCCAGTGCTCTCCTGACCAGTGGACGAGGTAGCAGCGAACGCGGAGGATGACGAGGGCTGCGAGCACCTCCGGCACCTCCTCCTCCTGTTCACGTTACAAGATCGACTGATGTCTTTGAATCACATAGCAACACAGGTATCTTAAAAAAACGACATCAAATGTGTAATTAGCACACGCTTTGAAGAAAGGTGGGAAACATTTCAATGATACTGACCTCTTGTGAGTCGTTCGGATCGGAGTTCCTCCGTTCGCCGACCTTCCACTCAGGGAACTCCTCCGGCATAGTGTTCTTCATCCGGGGCGGCATGCTAGGAAAGTATAGATATTATGAGAACAGGGTCCGCCCACTGAAGCAACGTCCACTTCAACCGCGAGTGAGAAAGATGAGGCGCGATCGATGCGGGTCACTGATATGGCAGATGAATCAAGCTACCTTTGTGTGCTGACTAATACACTGATATGGTGAAATGATGTCAAGACGGAAGAAGCGACAACAGAAATGGAAATACGCGCACATCAAATCACGAACATGTATTCCTGCCTACATGAATGAGTTGAAAAGTCGGTGCCGTTCAAATAACGTATCCGTGCATTCTACTAATCAATCAATCGCCAAACATTCTTTCGTGTGAGGCAAATTGTTGAAGGAGATGATGTTATGGGATCCTAATGATCACTCATGCCTGCATGTCTAGACCATTTACGCGGATAGTTCAGTATCAATTATCCTCCTTCCGTGACCTCCAGCTATTAACACATGTATTCAACAATCATTTATCTATGGATTAAATTCCGAATCACTACATACACACAATAGCCTCAGGGCACAGCCACGTACCACGGGTGAGAGCCCGTCCCTCGGCCGTAGCCAGAGGGCACAACGAAAAAGAAAGCAATCAAAGGAAAGAATGAAAAGAATGAGCCAGCTAGGATGTCGCTGGCTATTTATAGATATAGTGCGAATGCTCGATCTCCGATAAGCTTCTCGCCCGAAACAAAAACTGTATGGTGACCAGACCACTGTATGGTGAAATTGTTTGTGACAGTGAACCTTTTGCATGTGACTCATGTCTGCGGCTTTCGCGACTCCATTCTTGGTACCCCGGGAGCGTTTCTCTCCACCACGCGCCTCGTAGATCTTGTTGATTCTCCGTGTCATGATGGTCCATTCCGATCGTTTCTGCTT
The DNA here is from genome assembly GCA_963966185.1 of Rhabditoides inermis. Lineage (NCBI taxonomy): Eukaryota > Metazoa > Nematoda > Chromadorea > Rhabditida > Rhabditidae > Rhabditoides > Rhabditoides inermis. The sequence goes on along the minus strand of CAWZYM010000020.1, from coordinate 1,425,853 downwards.
CCTCTTCCCTGCCACGTCGCACACAATCGACCAGAACACTTTCTCGAAGCTTGCTTCGTCCATTTAACAAATGGTTGGAAGTTTCCAGATGTCGTCTGCCTCTCTATCCAAGCTCTCGCCTCTCGATACGCCTCCTCGATTGCCAGGGACGCGGCCCATGTCAGACGTTCCATGCTTTTCTGGTTGGACCGACCGGTGTGTTCTTGAGTCAATCTACCGCCTGTACGCACGCTTATGCGTATAAGGTGCTGTTGTTGCTCGTCTCGCAGCTGTCATGTCTTCTCATAGCGTATGGTCGTCATAGGATCTCAAAGTGTTTCTCGCGTCGCTCCGTACACGCGCCGTAGTACACGTCTGTCTGTAATACAGAGAATATCTAATTGAATACGCTTGACTGTAGAATATTAATTATTAGTCATAATACAACAGCACGGTTGCGTGACAGCGTTAGAATAATAGAAACATTATAACTCCTGGTGGTTCTATACAAAAAAGTAAAAAGAAATACACAAATATAACAGCACAACTTTTTTTTAAATTATCATCTTTTTATCTGATTGATTACAACACAATTTTAAATATCTCTCAAACATCATAACATACTGAAAACATTGCACTAAAAGAACGACGAACAAATCTCACGAGGTATATCAAAGAGATCGCATGTAACCGGGAGTGAATCAAGGAATAGAACAAAGTGTCGGCCGTTGGTGCCTGGCAACCTTCTAGCACTCGATCTGCTTGAGCATGGCTATCAGTTGGTCGTCGGGGGCGGCCTTGAGACGACGGATATGCTCCTGCTCCGAGGCCTGCGCAGACTCCATCTCAGACAAGACGGAAGACGCCTCCTGCAAACCAGGGGCTCTCTCTCTCTCTCTCTCTATCTCTATCTCTATCTCACCCCCTCCCTCACCTGGATGACCCTGTCGTCAAAGTGCACCATGCGGGCGACGTGCAGACCGAAGCTGCTCTCCGCCACTCCATCCACCACCTCGAACAGAAGGGTCAGCACACCGCCCTCCGTCGACACACGCATCTGAAAAAACCATGAGAGAGAGAGAGAGAGAGGGGGGGGAGGGAGGGAGGGTGTGAGAGATATGGGAGAGAGAGAGATGCTGCTCACCTGCTTGCACTGCACGCCCTCCTTGTTGGCGAGCTCTGCCATCTCATGGAAGTGGGTGGCGAAGAGACAGCGGCACCTGACACGCTCCAACAGGTCACTGCAACGCAACAGTCAGCCGGAGTCCAGGTGAAACAGAAGCTGCTCACCTGGCGATGGCCCATGCGAGTCCGAATCCATCGAATGTGGACGTGCCCCTGCCCAACTCGTCCACAATCACAAGAGAGTTCGAAGTGGCAGACTGAAACCACACACCCATATACCCTAGTATATGCCCTAGTATATGTATACCGAGAACAATGTGACCTGTCTACAGTTCTGCACGCCTTGCATATGTAGGTAAATGGGTCGAAACAGGACACTGTGGTTAGGTAACGATCGTCTTACGTGTTCTCTCCTTCTTCACCGACCTCCAGGATGCCTGCGCTCTCGACCATCTCAGCCATGAATGTGGATATGCCTCGGCTGATGTGGTCGCTGGCCCCGACGCGGGCAAACACCGCATCCACTACGGACAGACGGGCCGACTGCGCAGGCACACGACTGCCCATCTGAACACACACATCCACACCCCTCTCTCTCTCTCTCTCACCTGTGCGAGGATAGTGCACAGGGCGACCGATCGGAGGTACGTGCTCTTTCCGCCCATGTTCGCGCCAGTCAGCACCATCATTCGCTTATCGCCTAGAACAAACATCTATCACATCGCACATTTCAACATCAATCCATGCTCTCTCCCCTCCCTCTCCACTCGCACGCACCGAGATCGCACGAGTTGGCGATGAAAGCCGTGTCGCAGTGTGTCTCCAGCACCGGATGACGGCACCCAACCAGGGACAAGTGGCACGTGCCTCAAACATTCATCCTCACATGCAATCCTTCTCCGTGAAGATGCGGTCAGTCTCTTCGCAACCCATTCCGAAGTGTTTCGAAGAGATCGCAAGACATTCCGGAGTGTTCGGGAGTAATCCAACGGCAATTCCGAAGTATTTAGAAAAGACTGACCGCTACTGGAGACATAAGGCCTATACTCACCCATGTCCTCTAGCTGTGGCCGGCACCAGGGGACGGCGGCATCGTCTGCGGCGGCGGCGAGAGACACGCACACATCCACCACCGACAGACACGCGGACAGAGTCGACAGAGCGGCCGCGTAGCCAGCTGCAATGCGGGGAATACGAGGATACGAAGGCACAATGCACATCCTATACAGTCTTTGGCCCTGACTGAATGTCGGGAATATGGGAATCATCATAAGTGAACAAGCTAGTACCTCACATAACTACGGGTCTTCCCCCCCCCCTCACCGCATGTTTCAATGACGCCCTTCTCGAGGTTGGCCTGCGCGTCGTCGTACACCTTCTTCAAACCCACGTACTCGTCGTTCAGCGACTTCAGTCGATCGTCCCTACACACCACGACGTGTATGATATAATGTAAAAAGAAGTGCGCACCTGAAACGCAGTCCGTTTCCCTTATTCGCATCGAGTACAGTGAGATCGCGACGCGAGCGCACACTCCGCTCCTCCTAAACAATGCATTGTGTTATAGTAATCCTGAGAGAGTCGCAGATCGAATTATTCTCCTCCTCCTACCGCAATCCCAAGGAAGGATCGCTGATCAAATTATAATCCTATCGAAATGCTAAAAGAATGTCGCATGCTTAACTATTCTCTTATCGCAATCCTGAGTGTCGCAGATCAAATTATTCTTTCCTATCGTAAACATAAGGCATAAGAAAGGCAGCAAACACTACCGTACCTTGAGTGTGACGCGATAGCAGAATCCGTGCTGGGCGTTTCTCTCCAGCTTCACTTGACTGGTGCCCGACAGACCGAGAGAGTCTTGCATCTGCAATCGACAATGCCTACCTCTTCCACTCCCTCTTCTCTCTCTCTCTCTCTCTCTCTCTCTCCCTCACCTTTTCCACCGCCCTCTCGACCTGCCTGTCCACTTTGTCCATCTCCTCGCTGATCCGCAACAGCTCGGGGTCAATGTCCGGCTTGATCCTGAAAATAGATATTTATTTACGATACCCTGAAAAATCCCTTTTACCTGTAGTTCTTGGTGGCGAGGTAGTAGTCCTCATCAATGGTGGCGCGAATCAGCTGCACAAACTTGTCAAACTGCTCGATCGAATGGTTCAGCGGCTGCTGAAAAGGGGAAAGGGGTGAGTGGGGGAGACGAACTCACTAACGCACCAAACACCAATGCAACACAGCCCGAGAGAGAGAGAGAGAGAGAGAGAGAGAGAGAGAGAGAGAGTGAGAGTGAGAGAGGGGGGGGGGTACAGACAGACCATCATGAGCTCGGCGACAGCAGTGCCGGCTGCACTGTCCATGTTCGCATCGCGCACATCCTTCAACACCCGCTCCAGCTGGCGCAGCACACACAACAGCTGGTACACCTTGTGGCAGTCCTGCAGAGAAAGAGGATAGCTAATGTTAGTTGAAGTGTTGAAGATGCGAATGCGAAACTAGGGTAACAACGTACGCCAAGCTTTGCCCGTGCGAGGAGTAGCTTGCGTGCGAGTGCGGAGGCGTCGGGAACGCGAGGCAGGAGCTGGTCCATCAACACGCGACGCTGCCCACCACACTCCACCAGAGCCTGCAACGGGAAAAGGGAACACTATGTGGAGTGCCAGAAGACTTCCAGTCATCTGGTGGCAATCGTGTGTGACGTAGACTGACGTAGACTCTCCCTACCTGGATGGCGTCCTGTCGCTCCTCGAGAAGGCGCACGTCGCACAGAGGACGCGCGATCCACTCCTCTGAACGAACCGAGCGTCCGCATGAGTTCATAATCTTTCGAGAGCAACTCACTGAGCATGCGCTGTCCGCCGGCCGTCTGGCACTTGTTGAGAAGCGAGTAGAGGGTGCCGCCAGTCGCCGACGAGCCTGCAATCACGGTAAACAACAAACAAACAAACAACGCACCGGTCTGATTCAAGTGGAACAGTTCGAGGGCGGTGACTGCGGCCGCGTCGACTCGCATGTAGCCAGTGTTCTTGTAGTCACACACACAGAACTAAACATGCACTCATAATAATATTTCACAAAAAGTAATTTTGCAATGTTTTGTGAAAGCTTATAGCATGAATCAACAATTTCAATGTACAGTACCCACCTTTCCACCGTATCCCGACTGGGCGTCCATCTGCAGATAGCGGGCGAGGGAGGTGATGAGAGAGCGGTGAGTGGGCGAGACGGGGTGATTTGCTGGAAAAAAGTTCCAATTCATACGAACTATTCGCACCAATACTGATAGTAAGAAAACAAGGCAGACAGCTGATAGAAGGGTATTGGTGGATGAGGTCTGACCGTCGGTCTTGATGATTGCCTTGGCGTCGTCCCAATGCTCGTCGGGCAGCTTCTTCTGATGCGACTCCAGCACACCCGTGCGAGCCAGCACCGCCGACACTTTCTACAAGGGAAATGAATAGAAACAGATCAGTTGGGCTTGGTTCGCGTGAAATAAGGCTTGAGTACCTTGTCGACGTCGGCGTTTCCGGATTGTATGACGAGGGCCTCTCGGGAGCCCATGCCGACGATGCATTGCTGGAAGGGGAGAGTGGATAGGAAAGGGCTGGTCGACTACCTCGAGCTGTGGCAGCACGGCCGCGTCAGTGAAGCGAGCGAGGGTGAAGGAGAAGTGCTCCATGTCCGCCCACGCAGCAGTCACCTCGTACTCAACACCACAGTGTGAAACAATATACAAAAATGAAAGGAAACGTAATAATACAACTGCATAGAAACCCCATACCTGTCCCTGATCGGGCTTGACCGTGATAGCCATGAGAGGAGCCTCGGCAGAGAGGTTCGCGAGATCCGGACACACCTCATCGAAGTCGCCAGAGTTGCCGATTGTGCCCTGGACAATGCAAAGATTGCAATCACAAAGAAAGTAGTGATAAAAAATGTTTCACCTTTGCCTTGCACACCCAGGAGCCATCGGTCACAATGTAAATCTCCACACTGAAACAGGGAAAGTTCATAGCACAAATAAACAAACATACCGGTATCGGAGGATGGTGAGGAGCTCCTTGATGACTCGCTGCACCTGCTGCTGGTTGAGGTTGATGTACTGCATTTGCTCGTCGCCCAGCGAGAACTTCTTCAGGCTCACGTCCGACATGAAGATCTCGTTGGCCAGCAGACGCGCATCGTCCCGGTAGCAGTTGTAGTAGTCCTAAAAATGCGAAACAAATCCAAAATAGCAAGTAAACGAGAAAAGACTTACTCCCTTGTCGAATATGGCCACAGTTCCCTTGGACTTGGCGGCCAGGACGCGCAATAACGACTTGTCAATCGCTTCCATATTCTATAGAATTTCTATACACTATTCAATCAAGATATATAACAGATTAGTAAGAAAAGTTAACAAAAATTAACAATAATTCAGTGAGAAAAATAGGGAATTCGCGAATTCGCGCCCAATATTATGGCAACAGAGCGATGCTTGCGTGTCAGCAGATAGCGTGTTTTAATAGAGCACAACGTCAAAATATTTTATTTTAAATCATTTAAATAGTACAATAAATGGACAGTACGTAACAAAAACAAACAATAATTTCAAAACAAACGACAAAAAGGCTCACGTGCTGCGACGAGCCCTCTTCTGCAGCGTTCCGACCGTCGCGGTCCCAGACACCTCTGAAAAAGCACTTGTTGATGAGATGAATGAAAAGTCTCTGGGTACCTGTGCGGCGTTTGTGCCTCTGGTCTCTGAAGTGGGCCTTCCAGTCGACGTGCGGCAAGAGAAGGGTCTCGAACGGAGTGCTGGAATGGATGATATGGGTTACAGTACTCACAGGTGCGTGATGATTGAGCTATGGTCGAGGAGTGCAGTATGTACTCACGCAGCAGGTCCCTCTCCATCGTCCCCACACGCGTCGAACTCGCCGTGCACCCACTCGGCGGGAGTGACGGTGGAGGGAGTGGCGAGGACGCGGAGCGGAGACACGTTGTCATGCTGACACACCTGAACACACTATGACACGAGAATGAGAGAGGCGACCTACAGTGCATCCGACCACGACAGCGGACACCGGCACCACCTCGCCGCACATCTCCACCGACCCGTCCTCCACGAATCTGACACGGTACCGCCCAGCGCTGTCTCGCCTAGAAATCGATCGATATACAATCGATACTTGCATCACTCACGATTGGAGCACCACCGCAGGGTACAGGAAGTGGTTGTCGAACGCGGCGTAGACCCTGCATCCGACGGCGAGGGGCGAGGTGGGAGAGAGGGGCCAGTCGGCAGCCAGTTGTTGCTGAGGAGTGAGACGGGGGAAAGGATCCTGGCCGGTCTCCGAGTCCGCCACTGCCCACTCACGCAGCTCGGCTCGCTCCGCACGCGCCTGCAACACAGACCATACTCATATCACAATCATGTCACCTCTTTCATACACCGTTATTCCCCCACAACTCTTATCACTGTCTCTCACTCCACTCACCCTCTCGTGGTAGTCTTCGATGAGCGGATCGCAGTCGAGCGCGTGGACCGGCTGGTAGGAGTCGTGAATGTTGTCGGCCCAGCGCTCTCCCGCCCAGTGGACAAGGTAGGCGCGCTGGCGGCGGAAGACTATCACGCCGCGGATCTCCTCCACCTCGAACTCCTCCTCCTCCTCCTGTTCACGTTACAAGATCGACTGATGTCTTTGAATCACATATCAACACAGGTATCTTTGGAAACGATTTCCAACCGTGAAATTGGTACGCCCATTGAAGAAAGGTGGTGAAACATTGACCTCTTCCGAGTCGACGTCTCGCGGTGCGCCAACCAGCCACTCCGGACGCTCCACCGGCACAGAGTCCACTACACGCGGCGGCATGCTCGGAAAGTATAGACATTATGCGAATAGGCCACGCCCCCCGAAGCCACGCCCACTTCGGCCGCGAGTAAGAAAGATGGTGCGAGATCGATGCGATAAGATGGTTTATTGATATGATACATGAATCAAGCTATATTTGTGTGGTGAGCAATGTACTGATATGGTGATATGGTGTCAAGATGGAAGAAGCGACAACGTAAAGGGAAATAAGCGCGTTTCTTATCACGGACATGTATTCCTGCCTATAGCATAGAGTTGGAAAGTCTTGGCGGTGCCGTTCAAATAACGTATCCGTGTATCCGCGATGAGAGAGGGGGTCACTCTACTAGGTCAATCATTCGACAGAGTGTGGAATGACGGCAGGTGCGGAGCAAGGCGGCATCTCTAATCAAATGACATCAGTCGTGTACGGCAAATGTCACTAAAAGATTTTCCTACATCAATTAGTCACTTTACATAATATCACAATTTGCGGGTTGATAGGTAGTTACCGCGTACTGGTCTCTCTCTCTCTCTCTCTCTCTCTCTCTCTCTCTCTCTCCTCTCCTCACCTCACACACCGGCTCTGCAACACTGCGTTGCTATGCGCATCATCTAGACAGCATAGGTGCATAGGTACAGTACGCTGTAATTTTAATCCATTGTCTCTCCGCGCAGACCGTGCGCTGATACATAAGCAGAAATATCTCGACTCATATTTTTCCAAATTCATGACAAGTCCACATGTGCCACACACAATATATCACCCATAATAACGGGCGCATTATTGTTCTAATGAAATGACGGACGATCGGAAAAAGTGCGACGGGCTCTGGAAAGATTCTATCGTGAGTTGATGGACATGGATTTCTCTACTCACTCTCACTCATTTCACCATGTCCTCTTATCGGAAGCCATTCGTTCACAGGTAAACTTCTTATCCAGCTACTGATATCACAGTGTTACAGATTCAAACTTCGCAAACTCCATGTTTGCATAGGCATCATTGCAACCCTGTTCATCTTTAAAGTTTTTCTGGTGACAAAGAGGTATGTTAGAAACGAATAGTTCATAGTGAGCCATTGGAACATAGTGAGCCATTCAATCCGCCAATCGAAAAGGAGTATCCCGCTCACTATGACCTTTACTTGTCATCGTCCTACTATTACCCTCAATCGGAGAGGTAAGTGATTCAATTACTTCTAGATAATGTTCTCACATTGCAGTCTTGGTTCGAACGCCGTTGCTCTGATTGTGACTACCAATTTGAACCTGACAAAGAAATACCAGAATTTGAAAATTATTGGTTGGAATGCCACTCATAACCACATATCCAATGCAACCATTTTACGGTGAGTGCAAAGTGAAACTCATACAAGCATCGCACAAAAGTAAATTCATGTAGAATCAGTCCATTTTCGACGTGTCACTGGATTCCTCACATCATCCAGGCGAACACTCTTCCAGGAATGCACTCTATGGCGGTGGTGATCGGAGATGAGTACGTACAGGTATGCACACAGGTGGTAGAATGACTCATCAGGCTGTTTCTCTGCCCATTACTCTACCTGTTCAATACAGTTGCCTTTTGTTCATAATTGACTGGTAATGAAACATGCTTCTCCTCCAGATCCCCTTCTACCGTCCGCGCGACAGCAGAAGGGAGGTGGTGACGTGTGTGTCTCCACTGTTCGCAGCAGAACAATGGTACACCGCCATGTTTGCTATTCACACATATAAAAGGTTGGTCTACCTTGTTTTTGTGCTCACTTTCCTTCATCATCATCAGATTCGGCTCACATCCGCACATTTACATCCGCAGCGCAGTCACACCATTCTTCGACCTCCTGAGAGAGTATGAGAAGGTAGTGAGTGCACACTGTTCCGCCCCTTTAGCCCCGCCCCTTGCAGGCCGACTACCTCACTCTCCAGCCGTGGCAGCGGATGCGGCTCTCGTCCATTTCCGAGTACGACTTCAACCCCAATACGAACGTCGAGTTCCGGAATCAGCCGGCGGCGCAGACAGACTGTCTACTGCAGTACAAGGTGGGGAGCACTCAAAGAGATAGGAAAGAGTACAGGCAGCCAGAGATCACTATGAGATGCTCAAACTCTGGACTTAGGAGACTAACCTGTAGAACTTACTATAGGGTTCTCAGTATACAACTAAGTACGCATACAGGAGTCGGCCTCGTTCATCTCGTTTATGGACCTGGACGACATCCTCATACCCCGCCTCGCGTCCACGTACCTGGAGGAGTACTCCCTCATGTTCAGCCACAGACCCAACCTCGCCTACGTACACTACGCAAAGGAGAACGTCAAAGTCAAAGCCAGTATGTGAGAATCAGACTGTTTATCTCGAATCAAGTAGCACATTACACTAATGTAATTACGACAGAAGCCAGTATGTTGCTGTGCTGATTCTCCATTTCTCCATAGTCATGTTGCGTTTCTAGGTAGAATCCCGAAAAAGTTCAGCCTCGCCAGGATGTTTCGCTCCATCGTGTTCGACCAAATCACGGAAACGGGGAAGATGGTAGGGAGAGAGAGGGAGAGAGAGAGAGAGAGAGAGAGAGAGGGAGAGAGAGAGAGGAGCTATATGTAGGTAGTTTCTCCACGCCACGTCAATTCTACCTGGATTCATTGGCCGTTGCGGATCGGCGAGAACATGACTCAATACGGGATAGAGACGCAGAGGAACGCCATCACTCATCTCAAGTTCATTGGACCGGTGGGCGGAGCGTAGAGGGGCGGGGCTTATATATCTTTCAGGAAGATGATTCAGAAGAATCCTTTGACCTGCCCCTTTATGAGCCACTATCGCTAGGACGAAATAAGTCGACAAAACTCATATCGCGAGTAGATCTCACCGCTATTCAGGTAGAAAGTGAAATGGATGGATGGATGGGGGAAATGAAAACATGTTCAGTTTGACATGGAGCGAATGTGGTCGAAATCGCATATCCGAAGCATCACCCGTCGTCTTCCGAGAAGAACATTCTATTTCAATATCATCCTCAAGGTGGGCGGGGCGAGATTGGGCGGAGTCTCTTTGTTTGTAGTGCTTTACGGACACGTTCTACTCGCGTTTCTACGGACGGAACGGGCTGCCGCCGATGTGCCCGGGACCCGATGTGTGCAAGGTAACGGACAATGAAAACACGAAAACGATTGTTGTTTGAGTTGCCGCGGTCTCCTGGCATCGAGTGCACGAACTCCGCAGCCGACTTCCGCTCGTCTCCTCGAGGCGCGCACTTCACCATACACTTCCCACTCAACTCCCGGTTCCGCGTACAAGACGGATGCTTGTAGTATTGTATTGATAAATAGTTTCATTTTAATTATCTTTATTGTTATACTATGAGCAATGTAACAATTTAACCCACATAGATCAATGTTGACGATAGTTTACTGGTTTCGATCTTGACCAGCTATGCAGACCGTTGCGCGCTTTTTGCCCATATTCATTCCCATATGTATAATATTTATGCTTATCATCGCATGGAATCAGGATCAGTGAGTGTGGTTCTTCGACTTCATCTCCTATAGTGATTACAGATCGATAAGCGTTCCCGCCCGAAAAGGAGGGAAGTCCGCTCTTTGTCAACGAGGGATGGCAGATAGCTGTTTTTGCCATGCACACAAAAAGTAGATCTCATCGAGGGGCAATGCATGTGTGGATTGTAGGTACATCCGCATGTGTATAACCGCAGCATGGTCAGCTCCGTTTTCGACGTGTTGAGAGAGTACGAGAAGGTGTGTGCATGGAGAAGTGGACAAGCACACCGTCCAGCGTTACTATGGCTGTCAGTGTAACTGTTCATCACAGTTTCCACCTAGGTAACCATGCAGGAGGACTACGTGACCCTGCAGCCGTGGCTCCGCATCCATGCGCGGATCGGCAATTCAACCAATCATCCACTAACTGTTCTTGTTTGGTTGCCTCAAAATGAACAGTGTTATTAAAATCGACGTTTGTTATTTGAAATCATTTTGGTTATGATGTATATAGGATTGTGGTTATAGGATTGTGGTTAGCTAATGGTGTGGTTGGCACTATCGAGAGGTAGAATTGGCGCAACGGAAAGAAGGAACGAGCGCATATTCGACCTAAAAATCATCTGTGACAGATCTGTAGCAGATCTTCTACAGATCTGTGACAGATCTGCTCCCCACAGATCTGTCACAGACTCCACACAGATCTCGGACAGAGTCTGTGTCAGATCTGTGGTGAGTTAATAAATTAGTTCAGTTTCTAGCATAAACTGAAGTCGTAGAAGCCGATAAACATATCCCTATGTGATATGCATCTCGAGTTCAATAGTTATAGCCAGAATTTGTAAAGCGCGCCAATTCAAAAATCAAAATTTTCCGATTGCGGATCAATAAAATTGTCACTTTAACATTTGAAAAAAAGAATTTCTTCGAAATTCAACAGAAGGACATTCATTATCTTTTGAAAAGTACAAGCGTAAAGTACCTCTGTTTGGGTTTATCTCAATTCAACAAAAGCTCATGCATAAAACTATTATATCTATTCTAAACTATAAACACATCGTTCACATTGTGCCGGTTCTAACATCGCGTTGCAATTGCAAGAAATCTTGCAACATTGCGATTGCTCTTGCAATTCTAGAAAGAATTGTGAACGGAAGAAACTGATCGCAAAATAATGATTTTGCTTGATACATTTTGATGTGGGCTATCGAGAGACATCGTTCATTTATCGATAGGTCTATCAATATAGCAAACCTCGCATTTCGCATGCTGCGCGCTGATATGTTAGACGTGCGTACACACGCGACCGATCACCTCACACCACCACCGGTAAGCCAGATGAATCGAGACGAAAGGGACATTATCTTTCAAAAGTACTTCCATGTAAAAGTAGTTGGTTTGTACTGTTGTCTCAGTTGAGCAAAAGGACTGGCATGTTTTCAATGGAGACATGTGACAACAGGCTCTCTCTCTCATACCAGTGCAAAGCGGTCATATTATAATGAACGCGTTTACAATGTTATGCAGTTATTATCTAAAAACACAACTTATGTTGTAACATAACACGTCGAATAATGCTGAGAGCCTGTTTGCACATGTCTCCATTGAAAACATGTCAGTCCTTTTGCTCAACTGAGACAACAGTACAAATCAACTACTTTTACTTGGAAGTACTTTTCATAAGTTTTGTTTCACAAAATTACATTTTCATACACGTTTGCGATTCGCTGCGAGGATACCGACGCGCACCCGCTATTCGCCTCTCTCTCTCACTCACACACAGAGGGGGCGGGGCGAAAGCGATTGTCCGACGCCCGAGCGCCCGCCCGAGCGCCCGACACCAATCTCAATCCGCACTCGAATGCGGACTCTACGTATCTCGCTTCAAATTCAATCAAACTCAATACAACTTTCTATAACTCTATCGAATAGAGATGTGAATTCAATTTAACAGTGGAAATCACTTTAAAATTAGGAAAAGTGCTTCATCCGGGAAAAGTCGTTTTTGAGCATTCTAGCGCGCGGAGAATTGATGACGTCATCGATAGTGAAATTGTGAATATAATCGTTTATAATAGTAGCACTACGCTTTGATTGATTGTAATCGATCAGTACTTGATGAAATACGTCACTTATGACATCATTTTTCTTTACTCATATTGGGCAATGACGGCTAGATCAAAAAAAATATGACGTCATCATATCACTCTTTATCGATTTTCACTCTTTTACAGGGTACATGATCCCATAAATAAAATACCATTGGAATCAGCGCGAAAAGGCGAATCGTTCTATGCTAATTAGAGCACATCATGTGTCCAGTGAGAAAATGTTACATGATTTCGCCTCACTCTCTGCATCATCTCACATTATGGTATCTACATCCACTTTCCTCTCCACCCCAAATTCCGCGTCGAGGACGGATGTCAACGATGACGTCATCCAAGCCATTGCTCCGTGTTTCAAACGGTTCCAAATGCCTAGGGATATGAGCTTTGTGTCTGCACTGGATAAACGACCTGTTCTCTTCGAATGCTGACAATTTCTTTGCGGTTGAGGCGAGATAACATCTTTTGACACAGGCTAGCAACTTCGCCTTCTCGATTCCACCGCACTCACTCTCCAGCATTCCTTCCTTCCACAATTCTCCCTTTCGTAATAGCTTTGTTTACTGTTTGTTTACTTGCAGACAGGCGGCGTTGCGTTGCCGGATGGACATGTTGACAGTGCACAGGTAAACGACGAGGAGGAGGAGGAGGAGAAAAAATGTATGATTTCAGTGTATGCAGTACACTGAGAAGGAGTATTCACATCCTCCCACTAGCCGGATTCCTCTCCACTTTCATTCTCATCGTATACTTCAATGAGTAGGTTTCATTTCCACTTTGTACTTCCAGTAACCATTTCCAGTAACTACATCCGATATTTCTCGGATGCTGAGAAAGAGAGTCTACATGAGCCGAAACCCTATGAAGCGTTTATGTATTCGTCATATTACTACAATAAATCCGAAAGGTAAGTAGCTCTGTTTGTGTGTCTGGTCCCTCTTGCTCTCTCGCAGTCATGTTTTCCCTTTCTTTATGTGGCTGGCGCCTCAGGCTAGAATGTGGGTAGATGCGTATCTCTACCCGTTCCCGATCGCTTGCGATTAACATGGCAGAGAATGTAGGGATCGGCGGGAGTATCGATTGAAAAACTAATCAATAATGAATCAATAATGTTTGAGCCTGGGCGACAACGCGGTTGCACTGGTGTTCACAGCCAGCTACGATTTCGACAGATTGAACAAGATACAGTTCATTGGATGGAACGAGACAGACAACTTTGTCACATATGGAAAGATAGAACGGTGAGAGGGGGAGGGGAAGGGAGGGAGGAGAGAGAAAGGAGAGGGAGAGGAGGGAGAAAGGGAGAGGGAGGGGGAGAGGAGATTTTTTCAGTGTCACCCCACACAATGTGTGCAGATGGATCACGTACACTATCAAGACCACCCTCCTGCCCAACATGACAAAGCTCGCACTCGTGCAGGGAACCAAGTACCACGAGGCAAGTTCCCTCTCCCCTCCCCTCCCCCCCTTTCTCTCTCTCTCTCTCTCTCTCTCTCTCTCTCTCTCTCTCTCTCAAGAACCTCTTCAGATCCCGTTCTATGCTCCTCGCCAGAAGAAGAGGGAGGTGGTCACTTGTGTCGCGCCCCTCTTCGCCAATGAACAGTGGCAGTATGCAGTCTTTGCCAGTCATACCTATAGGAGGTCGGATCTCTCTCTCTCTCTCTCTCTCTCTCTCTCTCTCTCACTCTCTCCTTCTCTATCTCTGAGATTCCAGGTTCGGCGCACACGCACACATCTATGTCCGCAGTATGGTCAGCTCCGTGTTCGAGCTTCTGAGAGAGTACGAGAAGGTGAATGGTCTGGCTCCGCTTCCTCACGCCCCGCCCCTTTCAGGAGGACTACCTCACCATTCAACCGTGGATGCGCATCATGCTCAGCACAGTGCCCGAATCCACCTTCAATCCCAATATCAACATCGAGTTCCGGTAAAAGGAAGAAGGAAAATGTAGAGAAAGACGTCGCTTGTTCAGAAACCAAGCGGCCGCGCAGACGGATTGTCTGCTGCAGTACAAGGAGGCGGCGTCATTCATCGCGTTCATGGACCTGGATGACATCCTCATTCCCAGGTGGGGAAGAGAGGGGAGAGAGAGGGAGAGAGAGAGAGAGAGAGAGAGAGAGAGAGGGGGGAGAGACGGGGGAGAGGAGGAGAGAGGGGGAGAGAGGGAGGAGAGAGGGGAGAGAGGGGGGAGAGAGAAGGGGGAGAGAGAGAGAGAGAGAAAGGGAGAGAGAGAGAGAGACTGCAGGCTGGGCAACACCTACTTCGAAGAGTACTCGCATCTCTTCAATATGATCCCCAACACTGCTTACATCCACTACCAGAAGGAGAACGTAAAGGTCAAAGGACGTGAGTCTCCCCCCCCCCTCTCTCTCTCGTAATACCTCTTTTACAGAACGTGACGCATCCAAGTTTTCGGTGGGGCAGATGTATTCCTCCATCTACTTCAATCAGAAAACGGAGACAGGTATGAACGAGACGAAATAGTCACGGAAGCTAGTGTGTTGTTTTCTCAGGCAAGATGGTGACCCGTCCGTCTCTCATCAACGCTACCTGGATCCACTGGCCAAAGTCACTACCGGATAACATGGACAAGTGAGTGTTAAAGACTAGGCCAAGACTAAGCAATCATTCAGGTACACCGTCGCACCCATCCAGAACGTCATCACGCATCTGAAGTTCCTGGACGATGTGGGATGCGGAAGTTGACTGAGTATCATATCGTCTTTCAGGATACGAGCCCGGCGAATCCCGCAGTCACCAACGTTCCCATCTATGATCCGACGTCCATCACCTACAACAGTACGAACACGCTACTCACCAAGGCCGACATTCAGTGGATTCAGAACGACTTTGCGAGGTGAGGAAGAAGAACTAGCGGATGATAGAGATTTTTCAGGATGTGGGCCAAGCCCGCGGTTCGAGCGCTCATGAAGTCTCTACCCATTGACTACTTCTACTTTAATATAATCCTCAAGGTAACATTTGTATAATTTGGCAATTTGAATGATATGTTCAGTGCTACAATGACACGTACTACAAGTACCACTATGGAGGCAGGGCAAAGGAAATCAAGTGTCCTGGACCGGACAGATGCAGCGTGGGTGGTCTCTCTCTCCCTCCCTCCCCCTTTCTCTCCCTCTCTCCCTCTCTCTCTCTCTCTCTCTCTCTCTCTCTCTTTCTCAACAGTCCATGTTTCAGTGGCCCAAGTCGCCAGGAATTGACTGTACGAACTCTATCGGCGAGTACTTCTCGTCTGCTAGAGACCCTGACTACAACTGGCATTACACGAGAAACAACCGATTCCGGGTAGAGGATGGATGTCGACCATGATTATCAGGGGCAGAGATATAGATGTGATTGTGCAATAAAACATGTAAAAGTGTTCCTCGTTGTTTGATCCGACTCGTAAAACAAGACCCGCCGAGCTTACGTCGAAAACAACATGATGTAGTGAATAAAGACGGTTTAATAAATATTTTATAGTGCCACATTGTACGAGTGTGTGTAATGAACACATTTTAAATAATAATAATAATAATAATATATTTATCCATAGAAACAGAATCGCAATGACAACTTTGGAAAGACAACAAAAGTTATGATGAACGAGTGTCCAACATCAATCGGTTTCCTTCCCAGTGAGGCAAAGCGAATACTGCGGAAGCCACCTCCAGACACCTTGACGTGTTTGACAGAAGTGTACTTCCTCCACAGGCACTCTCGCGACGACAACTGAAATGAGTGAGGAGGCAAGCGCCTCATCATTAGAATCACCCAATCAAGTCAAACCACCCTGGAGCTTCTATCACATTAACAGATTATTACAAACGTGTGGGGTCTTGAAACCTCTTTTGGATGGTACTGAAGAAATGATCAATTGCGACTCCAAATTCTTTCTTAGATAAACAGGTGACCACGCTTCTATCCAAATCATTCCAATACTGGACAGCTCTATATAATATAAAACTTTGGCCTATCGTAGTGCGAGGTGAAGGGGCTGTGTTCTTGAGTTTCAACCCATGATTTCGCAATGTACTCATTCTAGAACCAACCAGGACTAGAGCGAATGGACATTCCGAGTTGAAATAACCATAAATGTATCTATGTACAAATCGAATATCACACTTAACCCGTCGTAACCAGAAAGTGTCTAAATTATATCGTTTTAGTCTGCTTTCGTAATCTAGTTTAGGGGCTATGTAACGGGTGAGCTTGCGCTGAACTGCTTCTAGATCATTTATATGGCCTTTGTTAATCAAACAAAGAACTTCTGAACCATATTCTAGTGCCGGTCTTATTTTAGTTTTGTAGAAATTTAAGTAAAGTTGCTCATTTACATGGAAATTTGCTCTCAGTGCTCCAATTTTGGAAGAGGCTTTTTGGATAGCCTTCCGGATATGTTCTGATGGGTCGAGAGTAGATGTTAGAATAACACCCAAACACCCCCCAAATGTTACATTATTCATATCTACTATGAAAAGACCCATATGAACGATGCTAATAATTTCAAACAAGGTACTGATGACAAATATCTCAACGAAAATGTTCGTATAGCTAGCCTAAATAAGCTCCGCCCATTTACAAGAAGTTGTTCGACTTTACGCTTTCCAACGGCTCTGCTTCTTCTGTATTTTATGATGTTTGATAAGCTAGTTTTGTGTTCTATTCTCGCTCGGGTAGTGTCTGGATCCATTTATGAGTATTGTGCACAGAGCGCGTGCGGAGCGGCGCTTTCTGGGTGACACGACGGCTGCTGAGTCCACTTATCGACAGAGCGGTCATTGGAGACATTTTCTCAACAGCTCTTCGGCATCTTCCGTAAGTGAATAACCACTTCAGTTTTTATCCCGCTGGTGTTGAATGTAATTGTGTGTTTAGAAGAGCGGTAGCGAGTCGGACCCTGACGCGAGCGACGCACGCGAAAACTCCGGATCATTCGAAATGAGCAGCAGCGAGGAGGTGTGTATTTTTATATCCGAATATAGTATGATATAATATATATTTATGTTTCATTTATTGTTTTTCAGGTCAGCTGGATCACGTGGTTCTGCGGACTGCGCGGAAATGAGTTCTTCTGCGAGGTAGGCGTTTGTTCTAAACCTTCAAAACAATTTATTTTGTTATATATTTTGATGTAATATAATCGTGGTTATAGGTGGACGAGGAGTACATCCAGGACCGCTTTAACCTGACGGGTCTCAACGAGCAGGTGCCCAAGTACAGGCAGGCCCTCGACATGATTCTCGATCTCGAGCCCGGTGAGCACATTTGCGATTGCCCTTTCTTTTTTTTTATTGAGCTTGTTGCAATTGTGTACGATTGTCCATCTTGTTGATGTCTTGTTTGCCAGAAGACGACATGGAGGACAACGGCACCAACTCTGAGATGGTGGAGCAGGCGGCCGAGATGCTGTATGGACTCATCCATGCCAGGTAAGCGCAACTTGGTATATTATTCGCATAGTATGAATGTATTTAATGGTGTATTATACTTTTTTAAAGGTACAATGACCTATATTACTACTTCTAGGTACATCCTGACTAACCGCGGCATCCAGCAGATGGTGGACAAGTGGCGCGACCTCGACTTCGGCGTGTGCCCGCGCGTCTACTGCGAGAACCAGCCCATGCTCCCCATCGGTATGACCGTTTCAGTTGACATTGACATAGTTGTTTTCTTACTGTTAGCCTTTCTTGATTGTTCGAATGTTGTTATTAGGCCTGTCGGACGTTCCTGGCGAGTCTATGGTGAAGCTGTACTGCCCCCGCTGCTGCGACGTCTACGTCCCCAAGAGCACCAAGGTTGGTCCAGGCAAAGGACTCGTTACGTGTTGGGTTGCAGCACCAGCACACTGACGGCAGCTACTTCGGCACTGGCTTCCCGCACATGCTCTTCTTCGTTCACCCCGAGCTCCGCCCCAAGAAGCCCGTGCCCCAGTTCGTTCCCCGGTCAGTACCCCTCCTCCTCCTCCTCCTTGTCGTCGTACACATGCTGACGTGATGTTTCAGTCTGTACGGCTTCAAGATCCACCCGTCGGCGTACGGGCAGGCGGAGCAGCAGCAGTCCGCGCCTGGTTTCGCGAACGGCCAGCAGGCGGGGCAGGCGGCCGCCCAGCTCAACTGAGTCTCTCCTTGCCACACGAGAAGAGAGAACGGCGTGTTGTGACTCTTGCTGATACATTTTAATTGATTTGTTTTCACGTGGTGACGCAGTGCGGATCGATTATGAATAATGCTGATTGATTTGCTGGAATTCCATGTTTATAAAATATATTTTCATTCCGCGGCAGATTGTGTGAAGTGATGCAATGATTTGTTGCTGTTCAAGCCGAAAGGTTATCTGTGAGTCATGTGTGTGACATGAGAAGTGTACATCTGTGTTGCGCAGATGAACGGAGGGTGTGCTCCGCAGCTTCCGGGTTCGGCTTCAATACCAGGCGCTTCGTCCAGTACAAGTCCGCACGATAACGGTTAGTGCAATATCATTATTCGCAGTGAAACATTATCTTAATTATTTGTGAACTACTCTCTCTGCTTTGTTAATTCCTCATTGTTATTTACAGTTTTGCCTTCGTCATCACATGATGTGGGTGTGAGTTGTGTGAACAATGGAGACGTGGCCTCGTCGTCGGCAACTAGTACGCTCTCGACGAGCAAGACAGTCACTACCTCGACAGCTAACACTAAGTTCACAAAACCACAGGTAATTAAAATGTGATTTGTGAAATATGTTGATTGAGATATTTTCCAGACAGCAATGCGACCAAAGCGCCAAAAAACGCCTGCGGAGATCGAAAAGAAGAACAGAGAACTCGTTGCTAAGAGAGATGTGAGTAATATTTGTTTATTAATTTGGAAAAGTTTATTATTTGACATTTTAGCAAGTGCTGAAGAAGATTCGATTGTTGGAAGAGAGGGAGATTGGAGACGACGACGATGTTGAAGAGAAGTTCAACAAGGAGTACGACATGGTAATTGGGACGAATTTGAATGCAGGCTGATCACTGTCTGTTGCAGTTGATCACGTCTGCTCGAGCTCTGGAGGCGAAGCTGGTGGAGAGACACGTGGTGGTGGGGGCGGACGCGTCCTACACCAAGCCCCACGCGTGCAAGTACCCCGTGGTGGTGAGGGGCAGCGGCAGCGCCCTCCTCGACCAGAGACTCACGCAGAGGGTCGCCCTCATCCGGGCAAGCGTCGTCAACGACGCGGACGACAAGAAGAAGAGCCTCCGACGGCTACACGGGTGCGTGGTGTTGGAAGGTGTACTATGTCATCACGTGAATGTGGACTGAACCTATTTGAAAGTTTGTACTGAAACGAGACGAGTGCTTGACTATGCTTTGTTGCAGTGGCATGCCGTTGAATGACTTGCGCGACGTGGTGAACGAGGTGGCCAAGGAATCGAACGGAGAACTGCCCACCAAGGAAGCCAAGCAGACAGAGTTTGGTGAGTTGTTAAACTTATATGCTTTTGTATGCAAATTATTTTATGAAACGTATTTCTTTGTTCAGACAAGCTGCTGGTGACCGTGTCGTCGTGCGTGTCGGAGGCGATCAAACGAGCGACGAAGATGGAGATGGACGAGAGGCTCGGAGTGTATGGTGAGTGCATGAGGGAGAGAGGGGGAGGAAGGAAGGCGTGTTGCAGCCAATCCGTACGGGGAAGAGGAGGAGGAGGACGGCGAGATGGCCAGGGCACTGTTCGCGAGTGTTGTGAAGAAGGAGCGGATGGAGGAGGTGGTGGTGGAGCAGGCGAATGGGGGAGGAGGGGAGGCGGACAGCGATGTGGTATGCGTCGACGGGCTCGAGGACCTCGACATCAAGCCCCTCCTATACGAGGACGTCATCATGGTGCGAGAGTGTTTTGTTTTATTGATTTTTTAAGCCACTATGATGTGTTTGCAGGAGATTGATCGTCTGGCGCCGGAGGATGGGAAGACGGCGGAGGAGGCAGCAGATGAGGCGGCGGGCGAGGACTGCAGCTTCGGAGACGAGGACGACGAGGAGGACGAGGACGATCTGGAGGTTGTGGATCAAGTGGAGGGAGACGGACGCCTGTTGATTGTCAAGGAGGAAGAGCGGGAGGGAGGGGATGGGGAAGACGGCAGCGGGGAGGACATCGGACCGAGTGTCAGCGTGTACGGAGCCACCACACCCGCTGCGCCGCACTCCACACTCTCGCGATCCTTTCAAAGTGAGTACAAGTTGCCCTGACAGGTTATTGGGTCGATACACTCGATACTGTTTCTAGCATGTGTTCATTCCGTGATTACGCTATGATCTCATGTCTATGTTTTCTTTCATCTTATTCAGTATTCTCATTATTGTTAGGGTTGATTGTTTCAATATATTCGAGTAACATTTTGTTGACAATGCAACATTGAATGCATGTTTTTCTCTTGCAATTGCAATCTTGCATTACCCAGCTGTCACGTGTGCTTTTACGCAGTGAGAGTGATTGGTTGTACTCTGTGCGATAGTGAGAGTGTGGGGTGGTGAAAGATGCGTTCGCTCGCTTTGTGCTCACTTTGTTGATGAAGAAGTTTCGAACTGGTTACCATCGCAGTCTTGTCGATTTCATTCTCGATTGTCGTGTTTTCGATTAGTAACCGCGTGCGCGTTCTAAATATCAACTAGTGAGCAAGGCCATTCTCGTGCAAATACATGTGTGGGGTGTATTTGTTTCTTGTCTGTTGATTGGGTAATGGCTATGTGTTGCAGCGGCGACTCCAGCGCCGACGGAGCGTGCGGTAGTGATCGAGGATGACGACGACGACATCGAGATTGTGTTCGAAGGTCCCCCCGCCCCCGTCCCACTCGCCTCCGCTCTTCCACCCACCGTCGTAGATGGATTTGGTTTGAGTGAGTGTGACATGAGCACAGCAAGTTGAAATTGAATGTTTCAGCGACAATGGCTAATCATATGTATTCTCTGGCGCCCCCGCCTCCGTACAGGGCGGACGAGAACGAGGAGTACGAGGCGAACAGATACGTCATCAATCGATCGGTGGGTGGAGCTGGGAGGATGTGAATGAGCGCTGGGCTGTGTTTAGAAGGATCAGTATGTGGCGAACTGGCTCAACTCGTCGTCGGTCTCGCCCCAGTTGGTGGAGACGATAGAGCTGAGCGACGACGAGGAGCAGGCGAGGAAGGAGCAGGAGCAGACGGAGCAGACACTGCCCTTTCTGGAAGATGTGAAGACGGAGAAGAGAGGGGCGAGCGAGGAGTTGGATGGTGAGGGGGGAGGGAGAGGGAGGGGAGAGACGTATCTATTGCAGACGCTCCCACCGCTGCCAAGATAGCGCGCATGAACTGACAAGTGTCTCTCTACTCTTGTCTGTTCAACTCATTCAGCAGGGTTGAGTACGGATGTTTCACAAGCGTAAGCGTAGATATCTCTTATTAGTTAGATTATCCCATTTACCCGTACATTTTGCGTGAGCTTATTCCCCTTTTTTACTATGTAGATCTCTGGTCGCTTGCCGGTGTATTGTGTGTAGCTGATTATATGAAGAATGAATGGGTGAATCTGACCCACTGCTCCTAATAATCGTGATCCCCCTGAATGACTCGATCTTTCCGCTTTCGCACTCTTTAATTGTTAAATACATTCGATCCCGTGAAGTGTTATGTATAAATTTCTATGTTTCATTGTCCGGGCGGTTTTGTTTGTGCGTCTCAATCGGTTCGTTGACCGTATCGATATCTATCATGTTCTTTTTTGAGATGCAAATGTGCGCATGTTGAGGTAAGCATGAGATTTTTAGATTATGTATGCAGTATGCACTATGAGGTACTTGTGTTTTCAGCAGCGTGCTTGTACGAGTGTGAGAATGCTCGCACAGCGATGTGCCTCATCGTTGTGCGTGCGGGGAGGAGGCGCGGGCGGGGTGTGGCTGCGAGCCTCCCTGCCCCCGTCCCACGACCCCTCCACCCTCCTCCTCACCCCCGCCTCGGTCGGCACAGTGCTCGTCACGCAGCGACACCTCTTTGCCCGCCCCACCTACGCGCACTCTCGTCTGGTGGTGAGGAAGGCGGATAGCGTGGCGGCCGGCACGCACCTGCACGCGGACGCGCCCCTCGTAGTGCTGCTGGGGTGGGGAGGGGCGAGACACGACCAGCTGGAGAAGTACGCACTACTCTACCAGAAGTACGGGTACGTGGGGGCGGGGCGATAGGAGGAGGGGGAAGGGGGACATGGTGTGCTTGCAGGTACAACACGGTGTCGTTCATCGGCCCAGCCTACCACTTTCGCATCCCCGACACGCGCTATGGACGCAATCTGTCGCCAGTGTTTACGGGAAGACGGATATACGATGGAACTGACATGAGCACCTTTATCGAACGGTGCGTGGTGTTAGTTGGTTGGAGGACGAGGACGTGGAAGTTGTAATGTGGGGGATTGATTTGACATGGCCTTGTATGTTTTCAGTCCGATTGTGTTCCACGTGTTTTCGATGAACGGCGTGCGGTCACTGATCTCGCTGTACAAGTGGATGGAGGTACGGAGAGAGAGAGAGGAAGGAAAGGGGAGGTAGAGAGAGAGAGAGAGAGAGAGAGAGAGAGAGAGAGAGAGGTAGAGAGAGAGAGACATTGTGATCCTGTTCAGGTGGAAGGTCTGCAGCATCTCCACAAACGCGTCAAGGCGCTCATCTTTGACAGGTAAATCAATTGAATTCGAATTCACTATGGGCCATGGCATTGTGTGATCATGATTTGTGTATTTGTATGTGTGTTGCAGTGCGCCGGCGCACACGCAGGCGTCTCGGGACGCACACGCCGTCGTCCTCTCCACCCCGCCGGACACACTCACACAGTGGATACCCGACTGGGCGCGCGCCAAGATACTCTCCACCCTGTACCGCCTACGCAACCTCGTCGTGAGTCGAAGCGAGCGAGTAGTTGTCACGACTTTTCCTAACGTATCGTTGGTGTTCAGGCCAACTCTACTGGAGTGATGTTCCCCGGCACCCGCCACCTCCTCTCCCTCTACTTCCATCTCAGAGGGCTCACTCTGCCGCAGTACCAGGTGAGTCGCCGTGTGTGGCAGGAGAGATTTGTGTGGAGTGCTTTCTTTTGGAATTGCTGATATTTGATTGGTTGTTTGAGTTGTTCCTGTACTCTACGGAAGACCGTCTGGTGCGACACAAGTACATTCAGTCGTTCCACGAGGAGCAGGTGGGTGAGGGAAGAAAGAGGAGGAGGAGGTGAGGGTCGGCATGTGCGTATTGTAGGTGGAAGCCGGCAAGGAGGTCTACTTCCGCAACTTTGGCGACTCTGCCCACGTCTGCCACTACAAGAAGTATCCCGTAAAGTACGAGAAGGAGGTGCGTGCTATTCTTTTGTTGTTAATATGGTTATCATTTCAGGTGATTGACTTTGTGCGTTTGGTGGAGGAGCGACTGACGAATGCTCAACACGGAGACAAGCACTGATGCGAGGGAGAAGAGGAGAAAGGAGGGGCGACACTGCTCCGCCTTCCCTTTCCCTGCGTGTGCTCGTCTCTTCTGTTCAATACACGTGTTGCTGTGAGAATAGCATAGTATCCGCATAGAGCAGCCCCCACCGCCGTCTGTCCCTCTAGGCAATCGATCGATCAATATACGACTATAGACATAACTCATCACACATTAGCCACTTGCCCCGGTGATATAGGCAGACATGCAAAGAATAGATGCAGAAACCATACTAGTTTGTAAATAATATTATACATAATTTTTGGATGATTGTATAAAATATTTTATATCGCTTTGATTGTGGTTGGTTGTATTCTTCTGTGCGTTTCTAATCGCGGGCTCGCCCTACCTGGTTGTTTTGTGTGTTTGCCTGACCGATCGCTGCATCGATTTCCCGCAAATCTCACTACGCACTATGTATGAGTCATATGCTCACTGTCGCCGCTCTCACTGTTGAATCGGTTTGCATTCAATTTTGTATGTATAACGATAGGGCATTTTACATGTTATGTATTTGGTTGTGCTACATTTTGGAATGACTGCTGTGGATGATCCGTTGATTGTTGTAATCTGACCGGTTGTCTGTCTGATGTGTTGTGATTTGAGGTAGGATGGCGAAGAACATGGAGTCGACAGCGTACAGGAAGCTGGACGTGGACGCATTCGATGCGGACGCATATGAGGAGGACGATAACGCGGCCTCGGACACGCCCGGACTCGGACCCGACGAGAACACGGTACGGGGGGATGATGGATTGATTGATTGTTATTTTATATTGAATTTTAATTTGCATATTGTAGATATAAGGGGTGTATGTTGTAGATCAATGCTGCCCTGTCGACGAACCGCTTCGAGGATGCGCTGCACGCCGCCCTCGCCAATCCCCCATACAAGACAAAGAACCAGGTAGGGGCACACACATTTCATTCAGGGATTGGTTTATTGCATATTATAATGTTATTATAATGTTATTATAATATTATAATGTTATTGCATGTTATAATGGGTTTCGTTCCTTTGTACAAGTTGTCATGGCACGTAAATGACACATAATGATATACACGACTGTTCGTATTGGATATACGGGGGTTTCTTCTGACGGGATTGCAACGTTGTTTTAATTGATGTGATGTGTTGTAGGGAGTGAAGGACAAGTCGTCTCTGCTGGTCGGAAAGGTGTTGTCCGCAGTACGCGCAGCCGACATCGAAGCACTCGTCAAGGTAGGGTATTGATTGTAATTATCGATTTATTGATTGACGTGATTGTAGAAGCTGGACGACGACGAGGCTGATCTGTTGATGAAGTACGTGTACAAGTGCATGGAGCTGGCGCCCGACAACGCCGTCTGCCAGAGTATGCTCCTCTGGCATGCACAGGTGAGAGGGAGGGAGAGAGATGATGAAGAGGGAGAGAGGGGGGGAGGGAGAGAGAGACGATGAACGGGGAGACGCGGTGTCTTTCAGTTGGTGACGCGCAGCGGTCTGGGCTCTATCATCCGTGTGTTCTCTGACCGCAAGAGGCTCTAGTAGCTTCGCTCGTCCCTCCTCCCTCTGTCTATTCAAGTGCCGAATCTGTACATTCTCTCTCTAGCAATCTCTCTATTCTCTCCGACGTTGTGTCCGATGCTCCCGCTTTATCCGCCTCTTTACACTTTGTATTCATTAATTTATTCATGCGAGAGATAAACTGGAATTTGCAGCATATTCGGAGTGGTTCGAGTTGAACTGTGTGCAGTTTGATTAGTTCCAAGTGTTCTGTAAGGCATTGAAGTAGTCGCTCTGTGCCTGTCTCGCCGCCTGCTTGGTCTTGGTGAACTTGGTGTTGTCCTGCAACATATGCAAATGAGATGTGCTCCATGTAAGGCTAACTGACGGCGAGTATCTTGTGTTTGTTGTCCTTGATATGGCGTGCTCGTATGTAGATGAGGAGAGGAGTGAGTGCCAGGTAGCACGGCGACACCGACACCACGTTCTCAAATGAAAAAAAACGTCACACTCATTTTTTTCATGTGAAAAATGTAATGTGTTGTGATGTTGTGTGAGTGTTTTCTGTAATTGGTCATATCCCAAGGCATCACATTATGTAAAATATTTCTATGATCGGCGTGTGAGAAAGGAATCATGTTGTAATGAAGAAGATAGTTGAGTATTCCATGGGGGGAAGTTTGGGATTCATTGAAACAGTTTTTAATAAAGATGGGACGTCACTTGTGAATGTAATCACTATGGTGATATGGATTTGTGAAGTGTGATATTTTGACGTGACTCACTTGTAGAATGACGGGTTGAGATGCTTGGATGAAAGCGGAGACAACGGAGAATAGAACGACTGCTATGTGGGAGACACAGTGGACATAGACAACAGGGGAGAGCAGCTGAGATGCACGCACGTTCTCCTCCACTTGGTACCTGCAAGGGAGGCGGTGAGAGAGAGAGAGGGGGGGAGGAGAGAGAGAGAGAGAAAGAGAAAGAGAGAGAGAGAGAGAGAACCTTTTTGTGAATGATCCGACAATGGACTGCTGACTGATCTTGGCTCCCAGATCCTTCCATCCTACGTTGATTCTAGTGGTTGTCGCTATGCTTATCACTGAGACCAGATCGAAGAAGATTATCACTGCCTGGAAGAAGGAACTCTCTCTCCCCCCCCTCTCTCCCCCCCTCTCTCCCCCCCTCTCTCCCCCCCTCTCTCCCCCCCTCTCTCCCCCCCCCTCTCTCCCCCCTCTCTCTCTCTCTCTCTCTCTCTCTCTCTCTCTCTTCATACCGTAATGATCCAGTCACGAAGGTGTGATCTGATGGGTGGTAGACTGTCGATGGAATCAGTGATCGGATGAGAATGCATGTCATATTCATGTAGAAGGAAGCAGGCGAGGGAGGGGAGCGCGATCTGGAATCGATGGATAGAGAGAGGGGGGAGAGGGGGGATAGGGAGAGAGAGGGGAGAGAGAGAGATAGGGAGAGATAAATGTTGGGAGAGAGAGAAAAGAGAATTTTTTTTAAATGTTTTTTTGTGAAGTCATAGGGAGTGAGAAAAATGGTCCCTAAGAAATTAATCGAATGTTTATCTTATTTCATGAAACAAAAGTTAGACAAATGCCATCATTGAGCGCATTAGGCGAAAAGGGTAGTGAGTATAGGAGAAATGGCAGGTTGAGAAATGACAGGTTGCGCTTTTCGAGTAGGGGGGGGGTGAGATCGTGTGAGAATTATTGGTGAAAGCCGACGTTGCGAGAAACTACATTTACTTCTTATCTTATCGCGAATCACGTACCTGTGAAGAGAGAGGGACTGCTATGCACATTTTGAGTCGAGATTCAAACGGCATTAGAAAATTCTCATTGGGTAAATTCAGTAACGCGATTGAATGGAAAAGTGAATAATTGAGGAGTGAACCTATTGCTCTAACTCGCTTACTGAAGTGATTACAGATTTGTCTAGAAGACAGTAAGAAAAAACTCACCGTCATGGTTCCGAGGATGCAACCGATCTGACGACCCTGTAAAAATCACGGTCTCTCTCCCCTTCTCTCTCTTCCCTCCCTCCCTCTCCCTCCCTCTCTCTCTCTGCGTACCTTTCTCTCGTATACCCTGACGAGTAGGGTGGCGATGGCTCTCTCGCAGGAGATGAGTGTGAGTGAGAGGGAGAGGAGGAAGGTCGAGAGAAGCTGCAGGTGAGGCAGGGCCGCCGGCCTGACAACACACACATTTGGACACAGGAAGATACAGTTGGATGGATCACGACCAGGCCTCTCGATTTCGTTATCGCGGAGCTTGGACCACGGAGCGCCGAGAAACAGTCTGGTTTCCAAAAGTGAGGTGTACCTGGCCACCTTTATACAATACACATGGTACTCGTGTAGATTAGGCAATCCTTGGACACTCACACTGGGATGGGCTGTTGCGGGTGACCGTCGTCCCGGCTCTGCCGGATAGACAGGGCTGTGCTGGCCGCCAGAACCTGAGAGGGAATCTCTCTCTCTCTCTCTCTCTCTCTCTCTCTCTCCCTCCCTCCCTCCCCCTCCCCCCCTCTCTCCCTCTCCCTCCCTCTCTCTCCCTCCCCCTCCCTCCCCCTCCCTCCCCTCACTCACTGCACATCCCCCAGTGACGATGACCACGTGTAGTCGCAGTAGTATGTCTGTGTTCGAGTGCAGAATCACTCGGTGGAATCTCAACAAATATATGTTCACACAGCAACAGTAAGTAACAATGAGTATGTTTATCCCTCTCTCATTGTAAAAGTGTTCACTGTGTGGAATGTGAATATTTGTTAAAAGTTCCCGCCAATTCTCCAGTCACCCTGCACCAGTCGCGCGCCATGACGCACCGTTCGCGCGCAAGCAGCACAATTCAGATAAGTATGCGGAAGTGATCGATGTCATTAGTCATAGGCATGACGTAAATATGATTTTTCGCCAAATCGTGTTCTCGTGTTCAACGTAAGCGCGCGCCAATTGTGCTCCTGGGAAATTGGAGATAATTTTCTTCTCGACGACGACTACTGACCTTGTGTAGAGAGTGAGGAGGAGTATGAATATGATGCCAAGAACGGAGGAGAAGAGACGGACGATGAGGACGAATTGAGTGAGGGCATCCGACAGGGAAGACATACCTGCAATCTGAAATGAAATTAGAAACCGAAACTAAAACTACTTATGTCGTATGAAGCACTTCCTGTCACGCAAAAGTACAGTGATACAATACGCAATCTCTACAGAGAGTCCAAATACCACCAATTGAGGCAGTGTCGTGAGTGAAATGTGAGAAAGATAAGAGAGAGCGGGTGATAATCGATGATGGAGTAAACTAAGCAGGCAGGTTGACAGTCTTTCAAAGAGTGGAAAGAGAAGGAGGGAGGGAGAGGGGAGAAGGGGCGGAGACAGAAGACGTCTACGCGCCAATCTCACAGAAGTGACATATCACAGGTATTATGAGATCGGGGTAACAGTGACATTAGATAAACATAAATATTATAAGAAATAAGATTGACATTTCATTAGCACTGATTAGAGGAATCCGTTTGCATGTGTGAAATGTTTGATGGATTATACTTACACGAAGAAATGGTATGCTAGAGAGCTAGAGATTCAGATAGAGAGAGAAGGGAGGAGGGGAATGAGAAAGAGATAGAGAGAAAGAGGTGGGCAACGGTTAAAAGAAGAAGAAGAGGGGATGAGAGGGAAGGAAAGCAGGAGGAGCAGAGTAGAAGAGAGGGGAGAGATGGGAAGTGGGAAAAAGAAGGAGTCAGAAGTTGTTTTTGTTTATCAGCCTGATTCCGACATGTACATACAATGGTAGCATGATGGGTTCTCTGGAAGCACACACAATCCTACAATGGGGTATTGGGGCTGAAGTCAAAAGTTAAATGAGCTACATGCATATCTCTATAACGTGTGTTCATGGAACGGAAAGAAATGAAGTGAAGTGATTAACAAGGACCCTCGGGTAATGAATTAAATGAATTATTGGAATCCAAAATGTAACGAGAGATGCGGATAAAAACGAGAGCATGCAGGTAAGGCGAGCAATAAGAAAGTGTGACGTCATTATACAAATATGACACACTTTACGCGCACTTTGTCTTCGTACTCTTTCACTTCATTTTGTTTTGTAAGAAAATGTTAGCTTTCACGAGACGAATATAATGATTTTAGTCGTGACGGACAATTTTGATCATCGTTCAATTTTCTGTTCTCGGAATGAATTTTGTCTTTCACCAACGGTCTCTAAATGCTTGTGATAACGACTATCGACCATTTCCATTTCTAGTAGCAATTAAACATACTCAAATACATTTCTCACATGCGGACAAATACAATTACGGTATGAAAAATGACACGCATCACGAATACGTCCACGGGAAGATAAATAAAAGTACAAAATATAATTTTTAATGTAACTTTCTCAATAATATAATTCATAGTATTCATAGTTCTCAATATACAGTTCTAGTAGAAATTATAGTCCGTGCATATGATTAATAAAACTGCATATGATTTTTAAAAAAACTGCATATGATGCATATGATTAATAAAACTGATACTATAAACTATAGCTGCTGGTCCTAGCTGGTCCGCCGTCGCCACGCCGCCTCCACGCCGTCGCCTTCTCTCCGCCACAAGGCCGCTTTTCCGCCGTCGTTCCACCGCCTTCCTCCGCCTTCTCTCCGCCATTTGGTGATCGGCGCGCTGCCAAATGAGTGATATCGATGGATTGCACGTGCGCGACGACCGAATGGCGAAGAGAAGGCGGAAGGAAGGCAGAGGGAAGGTGAAATGGCGACGAAAGGCGGCGTTGTGGCGGCGTGGAGGCGGCGTGACGGCGGCGGACCAGCTAGGACGCGCCCTATGGTCAGAATATGTGGCACACCATTTTTGCTGTCTTCAGGGAATTGTACACGATCAAAAAAACATTTTATCATAATCTATTTGTTGTTTATATAGTAATAGTAACTCTGAAGAGGTACTCATAGAGATGATAGTATTTGTAATACACTAACGTCGTGGTTCTTATCAGACGGTGTTCTGCAAATCATGAGTATTCGATTCCTTAAAAGGCCACCAAAGGCTTTCAACATATAGAGGATACCAGCATAAAGGTAGTCCCCGCAATTTCGTGCTTGATTTGTGATGGGTTCATTGTTGATTGCATGCACTCTCGATCGAGTGTCAAATCAAATATCGGGCCGCGCACGCAATCGGCCCATTCAAGAGGAGGCGCGGAGAGAAGAGAGAGAGAGAGAGAGAGAGAGAGAGAGAGAGAGAGAGAGAGAGAGAGAGAGAGAGAGAGAGAGAGAGAGAGATCCCGATCACATGTTAGTTCAACAACCTTTTCATTATTGCCAGCGAGTTATATTCGATTGCAGGTGAGGTTCTGATTTGTGCTAATGCTTTCCTAATTTGAAATCATTTCATCGTGTTGTTTCTCTCATCTAACGATATATATATGCAACTGTATAAAACGTCTGTATATTGTACATTTCTAATACAATTACAAAATATGAAAAATGAAAAATACTCTCTCTGTGAATTATATTTCTCAGAAGAAAACAACTGAACAATTTGAGACAGCGGGGGGGGGGGGGGGGGTGTTAGACTGCTCTATCATTAAAAGACCTTAGTAACTTTTCTGAAAATCACGTGAAACTATGTATTATACATAAAAATGCCAACGCCGCATCAAAGATTGTTTTGCAACAGTTAGAACCCAAAGTCTTTTCTTGTCTACGCCTCCCAGTGAGGGATAGTGAGAGGTTTGACTGCTTCCGGCGGCGAGATCAAACGAGTAGTGAAACTGTTGGAGGGAAAGTTTCATGCGCCATTTCTCATTCGGGTCAGACCTCCACTCCCAAATCAGAGAAAAAGTAGGAATGCGAAGAAACATTCCCAAAACATGTGAGTGACTGGGTGAGAGACACGAGTTGATTCATAATTTCTGAACTCCTTCTCTACATCTCTCTTTCTATTTTTATCTCTCTCTCACTCCTATCTCTCTCTATCTCTCTCTCTATATTCTTCTCTTTCTCTCTCTCTCTCTCTCTCTCTCTCTCTCTCTCTCTCTCCATCTCTCGTAAAAGTGGAACGTTTTCTTTCCGGAACGTCGTTCACAGCGCAGGTGTGAGAAAGGGAGGCGATTTGGGATTATGAGTGATGGCAGAGTGGGAAGATCGCGAGATTCGATTAGAAGAGAGAGAGGGGGGAGAGAGGGAG
Source organism: Rhabditoides inermis (assembly GCA_963966185.1). Lineage (NCBI taxonomy): Eukaryota > Metazoa > Nematoda > Chromadorea > Rhabditida > Rhabditidae > Rhabditoides > Rhabditoides inermis. Next base: position 1,394,149 of record CAWZYM010000020.1, on the reverse strand, counting down.
AGAGAGAGAGAGAGAAGAAAGAGAGAGGGAGAGGGAGAGAGAGAAGGGGGGAAGAAGGAGGGAGGATTCACGCATCAATCATCTAGACAAATCGGTATTGGAATGGTCACTTCTTACTTTTGTGAGATGGATTGTCGGATTTAGCGGTGTGTGATCTATTGCAAAACTGGAATTTATGAAAAAAGTTCGCGTGTTTGGAAAACTTGTGATCTGACCGCCACACATCATACCATACCTTTGTGGTCATCGTACAGCTGGTAGGCAAATGACTAATCGCTTATTCCCTCTCTCTCTCTCTCTCTCTCTCTCTCTCTCTCTCTCTCTCTCTCTCTCTCTCTCTCTCTTATCCCTGCATCTGCTATCTGCTCCTCGCATCTCCATTGTCTCTCTCACCTATGTCTCCACTCCTATGCACCCTTCCTTATCCATGCGAATCCCTTTGGATTTCGTGGATCGTATGGTGAGTTGTGGTTGAATAGGAATAACATGATTATCTATTCCCCTCCTCTCCCTCACTCCCTCCTCTATAGTGAGTAGTAGTGAGTGTGAGAGTTGCTCGATTTGCGCAGTGGAGCGAACATGCCGAGAGTCATGGCAGAGGAAAGGGAGGGAAGGAGGGAGGAAGGGAGGCACTGATCTCATTAGCCTATCCGTCACCTATCCGTATATACACCCAGCACTCTTTCGTGCCCCGATTGCGTGATTGTGTGATTGTATCGGGGCTCTCTGTCCTCCAACTTTTTTTCCGCTTCCTTCCTTTCTCCCCACTCTTCTATTGTTCTTGCATTCCGGCGAGAGTTGCAAAAAGCGCGCGAGACGATAGAGCTCCATGTTCCATATTGCGAACTCTGCTGTACTAGTGCACGGATTTTTGTTTGTGTGCCCTTATTTAGATTATTTGCGCGCAGACGGTCTAAATCATGCTAATGTGCGTGGGAGAGAGAGGGAGGGGGAGGGAGAGAAGGAGGAAGAGAGAGGAAAGGAGACTTGTTGACTGCTGTGCGCAAAAGAGTCTGGCGGATTCACCGTTCGTTGGTTCAAAAAGAGTTGGGCGGCTCTGAAAAGAGGATGGGAACGCTTTCATATTCCTAATCGAGTATGCAGGAGTCGCTGGCATGGCATGGCAAGGGAGAGAGAGAGAGAGGGGGGGAGCGGAGAGAGGGGGGGGGGGGAGAGAAACGGAGGGAAAGAGGGAAAGAGGTAGTTTTGGTTTCGGGATGCGCTCTTCTCTCGTATCTCATTGTCCGTTTGAAACGCGATCCTAGCATTTGTCTCTTTCTCGTCAATTTGCGCGAGATATGAGAGATATTACATCGCCGTGTGTCGCTCGTATCACCTGTCCGAAACACGTGTAGTGACATATCTCTCTCCCGCCCACCCCGCACACACTCCAAGTGCACGACCACCGGCATTCCTCACTACGTCTAGTATAGTATGTTGATTTTGCTGTGTGAAACCGGAGATTCATTGAAGGGAAGCAGAAGTGCGATTGGAAAGAGAGGAAGACCGAGAGGCCGTGTTTATTTACCAACGGGAACATGCTATATAGTAATAGTAGTAATGAAGGGAGTTAGCGAGCGTGGATGGGCGATGATGATGTGTTATGAGAAAGAGAGAGAGAGAGAGAGAGAGAGAGAGAGAGAGAGAAAGAGAAAGAGGGAGATAGAGCCGCTTATGCGCGAGACAGCGGTCATTTTCGCGTGCGTGTGTGCGTGCGAGTGAGTTTAGATTCACGATTCAAATCGCTTTATGCCTTTTTTTGTTATCCCTCGCCCTTTCTTCCAGCATGATTCACTCTTGTTGGCTCTTCTCTCTATATTTTCCATCCTCTCTCTCTCTCTCTCTCTCTCTCTCTCTCTCTCTCTCTCTCTCTCTCTCTCTCAACCGTGATTGCCTCTATTCCATATTCGCGCCCGCATAAGACCTAGTGCAAACTTTTTTCGTGATCGCATCAGCTCGCTTTTTGAGAGAGTGTGTTCGAGATGGATTGTGTGTGAGTGTGTATTGTCAGATCTCAATCAAATGAGGGTGTGTTTGTGTGCGAGTGACGACCTTGTGTCTGTCGCACAAGCGAGTTTCGGTTTTCGGCATTCGAACAGTGGGACTGCGCATATGTTGGAGTTGGATGGACGACAGGCATGTCCAATTGTCCATTCCCTCTCCCCCCCCTTTCTCTCTCCATCCACGGATCAAAGCGGCTCCGATAATTGGACCAACTGTGATCTGCGCGTTTTTCCGCCTTGGTTTTACGGGGTGTTTGAGTCCTCCCATTTCATTCTCACAATTTCCCCCCCTCTCTCTCTCTCTCTCTCTCTCTCTCTCTCTCTCCCTTCCTCCCTCGTTCCCTCATAACCTTGGTGTCCCTCGATCCCTCCACTTTTTCCGCGTGCCTCATTTGCAATGCCCTGTCCAGTGCGACGCTGATTTCCACCCCCATTCCTCTCTATTTTCTCATTTCAAAACGGAACCACTTTTTCCCTTTTTTCACAGTTGTGGTCTACGCGATTATTGAGTGTTCATAAGTCCTGGACTAGACTAGACTAGGGTGCGCGAGGCAGATAGTGAGAGGGAGAGGTAGAGAGAGAGAGTGAGAGAGAGAAAGAGAGGGAGAGAGAGAGAGAGAGAGATGTGGGCGGATTTTGGAGAGATCTAAAAAAAAAGCGCTGCGTGTATTGTATTGACAGCGATACCGGCCGGTAACCGCCTTTTCGAAAGGACAGAGGTCATCCGACCGGAAAGCCTGTGTTCCCCCCTCGCCTCACTGTAATTTGCCACGCGCTCGAACGTTTTAATCTATTTGTGCAGGTGCTAGCACAGATTTTTTAATGTATAAAAAGAGTTTGGATTGTTTGTGTTGTATTCCCTCTTCTCTCTTTTCGAATCGCCCTTTTCGATGTGACGAATCCCGAGGCATTTGCCAAATTGCGCGGCTGCACCCATTCTTTGACTTTTGTCTGGTCGCGATGTGACTCGATTAGCGAGGTCCCTCTTCCCTCTCTCCCTCTTCTCTCTCTCCCTCTTCCTCTCTCTCTCTCTCTCTCTCTCTCTCTCTCTCTCTTTCTCTCCTCTCTCTCTCTCTCTCTCTCTCCCTCTCTTCCTCTTTCCGCTCTGACCCCCGAATCCATCGCAATTAGCGCGGAACATGGCTTTTTAATCTTCCTTCCGCACAACTTTGGATTCCCTTCTCCTATTTTACAGTCCTCTCTTTTTTGTTTTGCCCCTCTCCGGAATCTACTAGAATATTTTGGCGGGCCTGACTCCGAACGAACGGGGCAGCAGCAGCAGAACTCGGCTAATAATTATTCCTCCGGCCACTCTCTCTCTCTCTCTCTCCAGGTACTACCAGTATACTACTCTTTGACCGCGAGAGGTGTCGGGCAAGAGATATATCAGACTGACCCTGTCTGATGGATCAATCGGATAGCGCCAGTCTTCCCCTCATTTCTTCCGATTGTGGCTATGAGTACTACTCCCTCTCTCACATTCCGATGTTTCTCTCTCTTTTTTGAGTGCACAAATCTCTTCTGAGCAATAGCGAAGGCTTAGCGGGGGCTCTGGAGTTGCTTGCGTGAGGAGAGAGAGAGATGGGGGGGGGGGGGCTCTTTTATTCCGGGCACACTCCTTCTTATCTTTGGCAATCACTGATTGACCCTGTTTGGAGGTGTGATAATGTGTTGATTTGATGTGGTGTGCGCACGATTTACTCCCAGCAATCCACTAATGCGCCTCTCTCTCTCTCTCTCTCTCTCTCTCTCTCTCTCTCTCTCCTGACCAGTTGTTGTACCATTCTCCCTTCGTCCGTTTCACGCATTGATAACCATGTCCATACATACACTCGCGTGTATTTCGATTAACGGGGGGGGGGCAAGTTATGTGTGTGGGTATGCTAATGCGTTTCGCACCTGTGGCCGTCGCTCTCTCTCTCTCTCTCTCTCTCTCTCTCTCTCTCTCTCCCCCACCCACCTGAGATGTCCCCAATTGCCAGCCTCCTCTCATGATTATGATATTAATTCCCTTCGACTCTCGCTATGTGGAATTCTCGCCTCTCGCGCACGTTTGAAAGGCGGGGTGGTTTGATTGTATGCAAAGTGACAGCTCAATATCCCAGTCTGCGTCTCTCGATTGCGCGCGCTCTCTCGCCGCGCGCTGACCATGACGCAGCGTCGTTTGATCAAGGTGTGATACTGACAGTCGACGCATGGTCTCTTCTCCCCCTTTCCCTCCCCCTCCCTCTCCTCTTCCATCCATGTTTGTTCCATCGCGCTGTTCGCACTTCTAATTCAATATGTCTGTTTGTGTGTGTGTACAGTGTGACCTTTTCTCTCTCTCCCATACAAGGAGGCATCGTGAAACAAAACAAATCTGGCGCGCGCTCCCGCCGCCGCTTGACTCATTAGCATAGTCGCATTATGCAGAGTTGTAAACTGGTAAACTGGTTACTGCCTACTCACTACGGCTCTACGCACGTCTCTCTCTCTCCCCCTCTCTCTCCCTCTCTCTCTCCCTCTCTCTCTCTCTCTCGTTCTTGGTAGGTTTCGAATTGTGCATGTGTAATGAGCATGGAATCTCTCATCTCATGTAGTTGCAGCTGGCTTGTAATGTCAAGCATATTTATACGAGGGGGGTAATCCGTCTTCCCGCCACCCTCCAGCTCTTACTTGTCACTGCTTCAAAACGGACACCGTGGGTGGTCCCCAATTGATGATCTATGCCGCACTAATTCGATTACGCAAAATCTTTCGAAATGAGGATGTGTGTGTTTTCTTTTCTGTGAAATACGATCTAGTGTGAAGTGTTGGGCACTTGTGAATGGTGCTGAGTCAGAGAGGAGATCGCGTGTCTTCCAAAAGAGGGCGGGGCCTCTGATCATTGCCATTCCACTATTATGGAGAGACGGCTCTCTTCTTATTCCAGCCGATTCGATAATCAATCCACTTCCTGTGATTCATAGGCAGAGGAGGAGGGGGGGGGGGGGAGTTGCTCTCTTGTGTCGCTCGTTCCTTTCATCCCTTCAAAGGGCACTGTAAACACGGCGCTCGAAACTGCCGCAGCCATCATTTTTATGTCTTTATTGCAACCCGCGGTGCGCTTTCCGAGAGTACGCACAGTCTGCTCCGCCTGTAAACAGCCAATAGCATTCCCTCCCTCCCTCCTCCCTCCTCGCGCTCTCTCCCTCTCTCCCTCTCTCCCTCTCCTCTCTCTCTCTCTCTCTCTCTCTCTCTCCTCTCCTCTCCTCTCTCTCTCCATCCGCCTTCTTGCTTGCGCGAATCGCGTGCTGTTTTGGCATTTGCATCGGCCGGCGGGCGAAAACCAAAATCGGTGTGTCCACCAGCCGTTCTCTACGTTCATTACGCGGCCGAGTGGGCATTTCTGAGAGAGAGAGAGAGAGAGAGAGAGAGAGAGAGAGAAAGAGAGAAAGAGAGAAAGAGAGGGGGGGGGGGTTGTGGCATTGTCGCACCTCCTGACCCTGCTTGCATGTGTGGTTATTGATGGATGATGTGTCCGATTTGTCGCGTTTCCCCTCCTTCTCTCTCTCTTTGCATTGAATGGTTTATGATTGAATGGATTGCGCAAAAATGAGACGACGCATGAATGGAGGGCCGGAAACGGTGGAAACGGCCACACGTCCGGACGACGCATCCCCCCTCTCTCCCTCTTTCTCTCTCTCTCTCCCCCCCCTCTCTCTCTCTCTCTCTCTCTCTCTCTCTCGCTTCCGTCTAGACATTGTTCTATTTCGCGCACCTGCTAATTAGTATAATAGGTGGCTCTTGATTTGATTCGTGCTGTGTGTTTGTGCAAACCAAGAGTCCCTCGCTCGAATCAAAGAGCGTTTAGAGAGAGAGGAGGCGAAATTCAACACCTCCCTATTTGCATACGTTACGAGGGATGATGTGGTGGGTATGACATATGGAAGAGGAGAGGAAAGATCGCCTCTCTCTTTCTCTCCCTCTTTCTCCCTCTCTCTCTCTCTCTCCCCCCTCTCTCTCTCTCTCTCTTTCCCCTCCCTCCCTCAGAAAATCCCAGATCAGCCCCGCCATCACTATAATTGCCGCGCATTCTCCGTTTTTCATTTCCCTCTCTCTCCTCTGGGATTTTGACTTTCACTCCCACTCTCTTTTCACTTACTTCTGCATTAATTACTGGCTAATTATAGAATGGCGCAGTGGTTTTCAAAGACTCTTTCACAGTTGCTGCTATTGATATTGCGCGTTCGTCTCGCATATGATTGGAGTAATGTGATGTTATGCAAATGAGGCATCGAGTGTTGCTCATGCTTTGTTCGAGCCGCGCTTTCGAGGGGCGATGTTGAAGTGAGATACGCGTCAAACACCCCCCATTCATGACTATGTTAGGAGATATTATCGGATGAGTAGGAGGCAGAGAGTGAGAGAAGGGCGAGAGTGCGCGGACCCTTCTGAAATATGCATACACGGGGTGTGAGGACTGCCTGAGGGCATGAAGGAGGGGCGAATAGTTGAGTGTGCGGGTGCGCATATGCAAATGTCTCTCACCTTGTCATGTAGCCCTTCTCTATGGCCTTCGATGACCATTCCTAGAGGCGGTCCATGAATGGATGGCGTGAGGCTGGAGTGCCCTTCCACTTCACATCTCTCTCTCTCTCTCTCTCTCTCTCTCTCCACACTCGCCCCCTCTCCAAGAGTGCGCGAGAGGGGGTTTTGTCGAGATTCTCGCGCGTGCGTACTCCTGTGTTCATAGTTTACTACTTACTCACTGACTCCTGTTGTGTTTGCGTTCCGCATTTGTCTGCCACTGATATTGCTAATGATGTTTCTGCTGATAGTCGGCTGCAGAGCGTGTGTGTGTTTGTTCTACAGTGAATAGTAGTTGAAGTGCCAGCCTCTCCCCCACTTCTTTTCACAAATATTCCCCTCTACACGTTTTTCTGCGCACTCAGTCGACACTTTCCGTCAAACGGTTATTCGATCTGCAAAATGTGTCGCCGTCATGTTTCATTTCCCTTGTTTTATGTACTCTACTCATTTGCATATTCAGATGGCGTCTGCGCCACGGCTGACGCTATGGCTATGCGTGTGGATAGCAGCCGCAACTGCCATACAAGGTATGTTTCGTCGTTTATTCCTTTTTTAGCAGATTTTTATATATTCGTAATTCATATCGGTATTTGTACTATCACAACTTGTCATGATAATGACATCAATTCAATATAAATACAAGTCGATCCTCTTTTTTTCAGTCCCGTCCCGCCGCAATTGCCGCCTGCACTTTCTGGGAGGTGAGAGGACGACAGCCGTCCTGCCCCTACAGAGCCAGCCCGGGGCACCGGTCAGTGTCTATTCTCAACATTTTTGACACTTTCAAACATATGATAGTGATTGTATGATAGTGATTGATATATGATAATGAATGATTGTAAATGAATGATATGTCTACTTGCAGGTGTCTAACGTAGTCTGTGTGATGCCGTCTTCCGACATGGCCCCTGTGGTGACGGAGGTGCACTCGGGTCTCGAGCAGCCAATGAAGATCTACGACCGCCGCACCGTCCAGTTCCAGTCAGTCTGATTGTGTCATCCTCATTCCCACTTGACATGATTCCATGATACTCAGTGCATAGATGCCCTCGGGCTAATTCACAAGTGTCCTCAATCCACCCTCAACGAGAGGGGATATGATGAGATAATCCCGGCGAGAGAGTGCGCGGGAGGGAGAGAGAGAGAGACAGAGATCGAGTGACAATCAATGTATCGCATCTCTTCCCAAGACACAACTCGCAATCACAACAGTGGGGTGAGAACGTATGGTTATGCCAATCAAGATATGTATGGAGGTCGCGGTGGCTGACAGCCGAGGGGCTGTTGTTGTTTGTGAGTGACCGCTCGACCGCCCACTGAGAGAGTGTGGGAACTCCTGTATTATGGTAATGTGGGATGACAGCCGCGCGCACGTTTTTGGTTTGCCTTGAGTGACATGGTTAGTCGGAGAGAGAGAGAGGGGGGGGGGAGAGAGAGGGGGGAGGAGGGGGAATCCGTGTTCGCGCCACATTCAGTGTATTGTGTGCGAACTGAGCCTCGTCTTTGCATAGTGATCACATTATGGAGGAACGACTATTGAGGGAGGGGGAGAAGGAGGGTGGGAATGGGTCGACCGAGGCTGAAACATGAACACGATAGGACACTGCACTCTGGAGACAGATTCATTTCGAAAACGGCTGTGAAACCATACAAAACAACAAAACACACGTATATCTTCCATGATTTGCTGAACGCTTTTTCAAAACTATTGCAGGGTGGTGGACCTGACTTTGCTGAAGGAGATGACAGACGAGCAGAGGTGCACGCAGACGGTGACTGTCGAGTGGGATGAGCAACCCAATCCGATGAGGTATGGATTTCATTTGGTTGGCCTGTATAGGTGTGCTCAGAGAACACGTTGTTTGGGTCGGTAGGCGTTTCGAAGAGACTGAGTTGATTCGTCTGGTTCACCTGTACGCGTTCTGTTCAGATCCGCTTTCGAGCTCCTCTCAGTCCTCAACGAATCGTCGCACTTTGAGTACGAAGGCGGTAAGTGTGTCCTCATATTTACACGGTATCACTATTTTGCCAGTTTGAGATTGAGTTTTGTGTGATGTGCAAGTGCGCCTCTAGGCAGGTTTATGCATTGAAAAGGTTCTTGCGATGATGGTTTTCAAATGATGGGTTGGTGATGATGCATTCCTTGCTCAGTGGAATCGAAGCAGTATCTTCTGGAGGGTCGCTACGCGGGCATCCGTCATATCATCCCGGAAGAGGACGCATATCCAAAGGCGGCCAGGATAAGTGGGTTCCTTCTACCTCATCAAACGCACAAAAGCAACACAAAACAAAAAAAAAACAAGAAAGTATCGTTTTCGAGAACATTGGAACATGGAACATAACACATGTTATCACATCTCTTTCGATAGTGTCATATATGGTTGTGTGATTACAGAAGTGAGCGAGTTGCGGTGCGAGCACGATATCATCCCCCACCACAAGTGCCATATACAGGGAAAGGTACGCATCTCTCTCTCTCTCTCTCCTCTCTCTCTCCTCTCTCTCCCTCTATCTCTCTCTCCCTCTCTCTCCCCCTCTCTCTCTCTCCCCCCCCCTCTCTCTTTCTTTCTACCTCTCTCTCTCTCTCTCTCTCTA